>CBVK0100357322.1:0-12827 GCA_900067695.1 Picea abies
TCTTCCGATCTCACAGGTAATTAAAAATATTTAATACAACAGCCTGACATTTTTGGGGCCGTTGTCGGGGAGTTGTTTAGAAGGTAAGTTAGATAATTGTTTTGGTTATTTTCTTAAAATGTATTTGGTTTGGTGTGGTATGTTAGCAGGTTGACGAAAGAGGAGTTGTGAAACGAAGGGTGAGAACCGATACATATGTTATCACAAGTTTCTCTGAAACTCAATCTTAGTTTTTCTTTTATCTAGTATGTTTTCATGAGAAACAGAAATCATAGAGGTATATTTAGGGGAAACTCAAAACAACAAAAAGAAGAAACCTCCACCCAAAAAGCAATAGAAACTGAGACTGGAACTCTGGTTGAGGAAACCATAGAGCAAAACATAGAACCAAGAAACACCACATACCCACAAATTCAAATTCCTGGTGATCCAAACTCAGTTGACACAGTTAATCCAGAAGAAGTGCAAGCTATTTTCAGGAACCCTGACACTATAGTTTCACAAATAACAACTGCAACTGTTGAATCAAAGGTAATAGGATCCTCAAAAGAACCAATAGGAGATAGCAATTCTGTCAAAAAGAATCCAGAGAGGTGGGATTTCACACCCTCACCAAAGAAAGATCAGATTGCATATACAATTTTTGGTAATCCTTTTAACATGGCAGAAAGAGGGAGAGAATTGGATAGAAGAGAATGAGGAGAAATTCATGTTGAAAATGAAGAAGAAGAACAAGTAGAGACTGAGCTAAGACCATAAACCACCTTTGGGTTTCCTATTTTGGATTTGGTCCATAATGTCAATATGAAAAATATCCCACCTTCGGCACTACCAACCTTTTATGGGAAAAGTAGTGAAGACCCAGATGTCTTTCTTTTTGAGTTTGATATCCTATGCAAGAATTATAACTATCTCCAGGATGCACATAAGCTGAAGTTGTTTCATGTTACCCTAAAATATTTTGCATTACGTTGGTTCATGAGTTTAGGAGAGTACAGCATTATATCTTGGGAAGATATGAAGGCAAAATTTGTAAAGAAGTACCAAGACTATTGTAGACCCAAGGATTCTCGAAATGATATTTTTAAAATGAAACAACAAGATGAAGAGAGCCTTGAAGATTTCTTAGAAATATTTACATATACTCTTCAAAAATCCAAATATAATGATCTTCAAAATGAAGCAATCAAGACTCTTTTCTTAAAAGGGGTTTCAGATGAGTACATTGACCCTCTCAACTTAATGGATTTAGGAGACATTTATCAAAAAGAAATTGAAGCACTCATTGAACTATGTAGAACTTACTCGAGAAGTAGGGGGAAAACTGCAAAAAAGTGTGAGAGAACCTGTCAACAAAAACACCAAAGTACCCACATCTGGTGGAGTTACTAGAATTGAATTGGAAAACCTCTTGGAAAATTTTAAAACAGACATTTTAGGAATGATTGGCTCTCAATTAGAAACTCTGAAGATTAAGAAAAAACGGGAAGAGGAAAACCCTGTATTAAGCATATTCTGCCCAAAATGCAGAAAAAGGCATCATTTACGAGAATGTCCTTTGGACAATGTTTTTATATGTGCAATATGTACTAAAAATCATAAAACAAAAGATTGTCCATCCTTACCAGGATTGCAAACTATATTCAAGGGAGGGGAAGCTCCAGGGACTCCATCTGCACCTAAGAGGCCTTGGCAACCTAGGAACTCGAATATGTATCAAGAACCATCCCCACAACCTTCCGGCTACTATCCACCCTTCTCTCAACAACAACAACATCCATGGAACTAGCCAAATTGGCCTCCGCAAAATGTCCCTGCTCAACCTTGGTACCAGGGATGGAGAGAACATAATTATGAAAATAACCAATAGCAGCATGCGGTACCAATTCCCCAGAATCCCTGTACTCAATACCCTCCAAACATACATCAGCTATTGTCTGGTTTTACTCCACCTCATTTACCACCCGTTCAACAAACTCCTTAGTAGCCTCAGAATCCACCTCGTCCTTCCATATTACCCGCTCAACCCATTCCAAATCCTAACAACAGACCACCTCTACCACTCCATAGTGTTGATTTTCAAAACTACCCAGATTACACCATAAACCTTATTTCCATACAAGAAATACAGCTGAGATCTGGGAAAACTTTAAATAAAACTCAGCCTGTAACAAGAACAGCACCAAAGGTAATTATCCAAGAACATGAAGAAGAACCTGTAGATGATTTATAAAATGGGGCATCTTTGAAATATGTCATTATTCCAAAGAATAAAGTATCTGAATCACAGCGTAACATACAAACTTAGGTTCCCCGAACACATCCTTTTCCTGAGAGGTTTCTCATTGAAAAACCAATTGTTCAATCTAAGTTTGACATCATGAATGAACTAAAAAATGTCTGTGTTAAGATTCCATTGTTACAAGCGATCGGAGATGTTCCAATCTATGCCAAGACCATTAAATAACTCTGCATTAAGAAACCAGGTCGGAAACAGAAAGATCCACCCACGATACACCTAGTAGGCCAGTCATCGAATTGTATTTCTGAAGCTCCTAAAATTGTGAAGTATGCCAACCCCGGGAACCCAATAGTTTTAGTTACTATCAATAATGTTTCTATTGGTAACACTTTAGTCGACTTAGGTGAAGCCATTAATATAATGACTATCAAACAGTTGAACTGTTGCAACTAAGCCAATTCCTTCGCCCTACCCCTACAGTTCTTGAACTTGCTGACAGAACAACTATAAAACCTATTGGGGTCCTCGATAACATTCTTGTTACATTAGCTTCATGGGAATATCCTGTCAACTTCATGATTATTCATTCAAAGGATCCCACGAAAGGCCATCCAATCATTTTAGGGAGACCTTGGTTGGCTACGGCCAATGCTTTCATAGGATGTCGTGGTGGGGATATGTTCATCTCAAATGGCATTTCTTCACAGAAACTCTTTTTCCACCTGCTCAACCGATTACAGAAGAATTATGGTGGCTAAAATGTCCCTATCATGAGAATGATGAGGAAGAATCTTTATTCTATGTTGATGAATTTCACGTGCTACAAGAACAACAGAGGATGATATTTTAAGCCAATTTCTTTCCGAGTTTCCACAAACATATTTTCAATACGATCAAATTTTCAGAGAAGAATTTCAAGAACGAAGTGAGTCATTTTTCTCGTTTTCACCATATATGGTTTTCTCCATTGATGAGCATCCAGGGTCATATACCATTCTAGTAGAACTTAGCCCAGGCAAATGTCTATACATCAATTCTGAATTAAGTCTCAACCAACAGGAATAGTTAACAAATATTTTGAAAGAACAGTTAGGGGCATTTGCATGGGAGTACACTGATATGAGAGGAGTGCATCCTGACACTTGGATTCAGCACATATATATCCAACCAGAGATAACCCCAATAAGACAACCACAAAGGCGTATGAATCCAATCCTAAAAGATTTCGTGAAAGAAGAGTTACAGAAATTATTAAACGTAGGGTTCATTTATCCAATTTTTGACAGCAAGTGGGTTTCACCTCTTGTTGTGGTACCTAATAAAATGACAGGGAAATGGAGAATGTGTGTAGACTTTAGGGAGTTGAACAAGGAAACCCTGAAGGACTACTTTCCCTTTCCTTTTATAGATCAGGTTTTGGATACCTTGGTTGGAAAAAGATACTTTTCCTTTCTCGATGGATATAGTGGATACAATCAAATTCAAATTGCTCTTGAAGACCAAGACAAAAAAACATTTACGTGTCCTTGGGGCACTTATGCTTATAAAGTGCTACCTTTTGGACTATGCAATGCTCCTGCTACATTTCAGAGAGCAGTCCTTGGGATTTTTGCTGACTTAATTCATGATTGTGTGGAAGTGTACATGGACAATTTTATTGTTTATGGTAATACTTTTGAAGAAGCCTTAAGTAATCTTGAGAAAGTCTTGATTCACTGTCAAAGATCAAATTTATCCCTTAGTCACGAAAAATGTAAAATGCTATTAACTGAGGGAATAGTGTTGGGTCATCATTTGTCTGCAGAAGGAATTAATGTTGATCTAGCTAAAATTGAAGTGATAGTTAAACTTTCCTCTCCGAAAACCCAAAAAGATGTGCGAAGTTTTTTGGGACATGCTGGATATTATCGTTGATTTATTGAAAACTTTACAAAGATAGCCAGCCCCATGTTTAAACTGTTAGCAAAGGATGTAGAATTTTGTTGGGATAAAAATTGTCAGAATGCTTTTGAGAATTTGAAAGAAAAATTGTCCATGGCACCTATTCTAAGAGGACCAAATTGGTCTCTTCCTTTCCATATTTCAACTGATGCCTCAGACACTGCTTTAGGAGGAGTGCTTGGACAAAAAGAAAGCCAACAAAACTATGCAATTTACTTCACTAGAAAAAACCTTACTCCCCCTGAATTGAACTACACTGTAACAGAGAATGAATTTTTCGTTGTAGTTCATGCCATTAACAAATTCCGTCATTACATCACTGGATATGAGGTTTTTGTACATACCGACCATTCTGCTATCAGATTTTTGATGAACAAACCAGTTACTACCGGAAGAATCACACGATGGCTTTTGCTACTTCAAGAATTTAACATCACTATAGTTGATCGACCAGGAAAAGAAAATGTAGTTGCAGATTTTCTTTCTCGTATTCCTCAAGATAGTACTGACATTCCAGTGAATGATAATTTCCCTGATGAACATCTGTTTGCAGTAGCTATTAAGACCCCTTGGTTTGCAGATACGAAAAATTACTTAGCTACAGGGAGACTACCAGCTCATTTGTCATCACCACAAAAGAAAAGAATTGTCCAGCAAAGTGCTTATTACTCTTGGGTAGGAAGTGATCTTTTCTATACAAGTCCTGATATGATCATTAGGAGATGTGTTTGGGAAGATGAGATTCCCGATATCCTTCAGGCCCGTCATGATGGGCCATGTGGAGGACATTTCTCTAATAAGAGAACAGCATATAAAGTCTTACAATCAGGATATTATTGGCTGACACTGTTTAAGGATGCAACAAAATATGTAAGAAGTTGTGATAGTTGTCAGAGGATGGGAAGACCTACCATAGCAGATGAGATGCCCTTACGACCACAGGTTGTGATTGAACCATTTGATAAATGGGCACTTGATTTTGTAGGACCGATTTCCCCAATGTCGAGGAAGAAGAAGTACATCTTGGTTTGTACAGATTTTGTGACCAAGTGGGTAGAGGCAAAATCCTTATATCAAACAACTGAGAAATCAGTGGTTGAATTTATTTATGAAGATATCTTTACCCGTTTCGGTGTTCCACGAGAGATTGATACTGATCAAGGTGCCCAATTTACTTCTAAGTTGATGAAGGAACTCACAGATAAATATGGGATAAAACACTGTAAGTCTTCCCCATACCATCCACAAGCCAATGGGCAAGTGGAATCCACGAATAAAGTTCTAGAAGCTATTCTGACCAAGACAATACATTTACATCACAAAGATTGGGCGGATAGACTTCCAGAGGCTTTATGGGCATACCGGACTACATGGAGAAATACCACTGGTCATACCCCTTATGAATTGGTATTTGGCAACAAAATTCTCCTTCTCATAGAATTTCAGATTCATACCTTCCGCATAGCAGCAGAATTGGGTTTGAATTTGGATGAGGCACAGAAACAAAGAGTTATGCAATTAAATGAATTGGGAGAAATTAGGCAAGATGCTCTTCAAAGAACTATCCTTATACAAAATCAACGTAGCAAATGGCATGATAAATACATTAAGAAAAAGCATTTTCAACCAGGGGATTGGGCATTGCTCTTTAATTCCAAATATAAAACTTTCAAAGGAAAACTTACGACAAGATGGTTGGGACCTTATGAAGTGGAAACTATTTTTTATAATGGATCTATTAGAATCAAAACCATAGATGACTCTCAAAATTCCTTTGTAGTAAATCGACATCGATTAAAAGTGTATAACAAACCCTTGTCAAGAGATGATTTTCTACAGGAAATTGCCAGACAACCAGAAATAAAGATAGTAGGAGAAGAGTCTTCTCCTCCTGCTAATCCTTGATCATTTTTGTTGTTTCAAGATTTTGTAAATAATAAAATTTCAATAAAAATAAATAATAAAATATATATATATATATATATAAACATTTTTGGATATGTTGACATATTGTTTTCAGTTTTACGGGATTTTTAAAGCAAGTACAGAATTGAACTTCATCACTTTTTCACAACAGGTAAGAAGGTAAGATCATTTTATCTTATGAAATTTTATTATCAATATACATTGTCTTGTTTTGAAATTAATAAATTTGAGTTTGTTTGCTCCCTTTGAATTGTTCATTAAAGTATGAAAGGGGCATTTATCAGGGATAGGATTATTCTTTACCGGGCCTGATAGATTATGATGGGAAAGAAACCCCCCTAGAGTTTTCTTTTAGAATTTTCTCAAACTCTCAAAACATGAGAAAGCAATGAGCATATACTAACTTGGGCTCATAAAATCCACAAGTAAGTGATTATTGTTCCAAAAATTATTCTCTACAAGATTTCTATCTGCACTCACGTTGGATGATGTGGGATATGTTAAGGTCCACCTTCCAACAAGCCTCACTCCATCGACACCAACACCTTATCTGGAGTAGAGATTAGAGACTACTTAGTACCCTGGGATCTGCATGCCTCAATGGCAGATTTCCTTGCTAACAACCATGGGAATACATCAATGTCTCTTGGTTGATAGATCCTGCAAATGACTCGACACCAAGACCTTTATTCATACCTGTTAGGATGTACTATAGGTACCTTGAGGCCCATTGACATCATGGGTGGGTCATCTCGCATTGGTTAACAGCATTCATTAATGGTCGGTAATCCAATGATTTCTTTTTTTGTTTGACTCCAGAACATTTATTCACACAAATAAGAATTGTACCATGGGTTAAAGCTTTGAAGCTGTTGAAGACATAATTTTAATTGGCTCCTTTCAGGAATGAACAGAAGACAGGTTCAGGGATAGCCATCAGATAATTTGCTTTTATAAACAGGAAGTCTTTTTCTCAGCAAGTTATTATTGGTTCAAGTTTCTCTGCAGATTTTGGGCTATTTCATCAGTACCAGTCAGTGCCAGACAGAATCCATCAGTCACAGTGGTTATCAGCAGTACAAATTCCAGTTACAACTTTGGCGCTCTCTAGATTCAGACTTGACTTCAAGATCTCTATAGTAAGAAATGCATAATAGGGAGTAGGTAATCGAACTCAGGTACGTTTAGTTTCATGTTAGTTTAATTTATTAAATTACACATTAATAACTTGAACTAGGAATGCCTCGATACTCCATGACATTTCATTATCCCTATACTCTGTACTTAACAAGCTAAGTTCAATCCTTATTGACATTTCATATCATGGAAAATGCACTGCATTATTATGGTTGAATTCAACACGACTCATATGAAATGATATTTTGAAAAGGTGTACGACCATCATCATTTCTTCACACACTATTGATCCTCATGACATTTCAAACGTCCTTCTATAATTCCTCTCACGACCTATTTCACACATCATACTCTATTCCTCTGTTGCCATCATCTAATCCCGCTGCTCACCTTTGAACCTTTCCTATTATACTGAGTGGAATTATGGTGGAGAATCATCACGAACCTAAGACTTATGCAGATTTGGAGGCTCTTCCTGAGTATGAAGCCACCAAACACATTTTTCAGAAAGCTGGGTAGGAAGTTGTTCTTCAAGAAATTTGATGGGTATGATGATACGATTACACTTCAATTCTCTCTTCACTTTCATAATGGACTAGCTAAAGTGGGCGAGCTGGAATTTGAAGTCACAGAGAAGTTCATTTCCGAAGCAATTCAATTACCCAGCACTAGTCAGAAATGGACGAAGGGCCAGCCAGTCGACAAGAAGCTCTGCACGCAGCTCCTACAACCCCAATATCAGAAATTAAAATGGTCATAAGGCACATCAAGGTCGTGGTTGGAACCGAAATGGGCTCAGTTGCTATCCATACTCCAACGCTACCTCACTTGCGAAGGTTGGTACACGATCATGTTTCCATGTCATGCTCGACTCCTACTACATTTCAAAGGTAACCATTTGGTGAACATTCCCTATTTTATGTTGAAGAGTTTGAAGAAAATGGTAGAACAAGTTCGCAAAGCCAAAGATTTTAGAGGTAGTCTGTTTCATTTTGGTCTTGTCAAAATTTTGGTTAAGTGTGTGTTATCCCACAAACAGGAATCTTGGGATATGTTCATTGTAAGAACCCTAGCTTCTGACAAATCTAAAGATAAAAATATTGAGTCCACTCCTCCACAGAAGAAGTCGAACTCTAAGAAAAAGGTTGTTAAAACCCTGGCCAAAATCTGTGATGACCCTGAGAATACACCAGAATGCACAATCGAGGCCAATGATGATAATCATGGCACAGAACATTCGTTTGATGTCCATGGTTCTGATGGTGTGGAAACTAACCATGAAAGAGTGGAAAACACTGTCCCTACAGATGCAAATGTTGAAATTCTGATTTCTCCTCCAACTACTAAAAATATTATTGATGTGGAACAACTTGAGGAGTTAATCGACAAACCTAGAAGAAATCCGAAACATAAATGCACATGCACACTTTCAAATATGGATAACTCTGTGCCTAGTTACCCATTACAGGAAAGATTAAAAAGTATGGATGATCATGAGGAGGCTCTGGAGTCTTCTGAGATGACATGGACTCTCTCCCAATTGATTTGAAAAGTCCATAAAGTCAATCAGCAAGATAATGCACCCAAAGAAATTGATCGGGACAAGCCAATTCAAATTCCAGTTGATACCCATGTTCAGGTGTATGAAGAGTTCACTCATGAACTCAGTCCAATCGACAACCCTGTTCAAGTATATGACGAGTTTACTCATGAACCCAGTCCAATCGACACCCCTGTTCAAGTATATGAAGAGTTTACTCATGAATCTAGTCCAGTCGACACCCCTGTTCAAAGACTAGATGAGTTCACTCATGCGTCCAGCCCTCAAACACAACAAGGTCGTGGTAAAACATTCGAATCTTACTATGAAATCTCTTCCAGTAGATCCTTGCGACCAATGGTAGTCAGATTGGAAAACAGGAATCACAGGTTAAAAGAGAAGTTACATGAATATACCATACTAGATCGGCACATTAAAACATAAAATGAACTTATGAAACTCAGGCAAGCTCACTTCTCGTCAAAGATTGAACGATTAAAACAAAAAAATAAAGGTCTTTTTCAAAAGAATAGGAGACTGCAGAAGATTGCCAAGAAGCACATCACCATTAATCGAGTTCTTAAGAAGGAAATCAGAAACATGAAGAAACATGAGAAATTGAAAATGTTGGTTGCAGCTGCTACAACACTCTGATGAATCTCATTTTTTGACTTTTTGTTGTCTGAGGACAGGCAAAGACTTCAGCTTGGGGGAATGTTAGTCTCCAATTTTGACTATATTTTTTCCTACATCATGTCAGATATACCCTCATTTTCATATCTAGTATCATTTACTTCTAGCCTTACCATGACACATTTGACATCCTTTTACTCTAAATGGAGCTATTCAAGGTATTCCTATGATTCAAGTTATTTTTAATGTATTTTGATATTTTAAACTAATATTGATACTAACGTGACATGAGTTAGGTACTTTTTCCCTTGAAACAGACTTATCAGTGCCAGGTACCGGCTCACACTTAGTGGAGATTCCAAAGACTTGCACGACATGGCCAGATTGGATTGGCAATCTGATTCATATGATTGATTGATTCATAACTCAATATGATGACTCGGAGCAAGACTGTAGAATTGTTTTATTATAATGTTTTATGATCCACGCTTCTTGACACTGCATGTCATGAAGCTGTGAAATTAGTTTTAACTGACTATGAGTCATTTTTGGATCTAAGATTCGCTTAGATTAATGCACCTATGTTCAAGACTATTTTGGGAGGATCTATATAAACTGAGATCACTCTCAAGAAACGTTGGTTACGATATGTTATGTGATACGATTTCTGATAATACAATTTTCTATGTGTTATGTTATTCGTTGTTAAAATGATTTGAGTTTGTTTATGAATTATGGAGCGTGAGTTATGAAACAGTTATGCATAGAATAATCTGAGTAGCTCTGGTTTTGTTTTAGGGCGATTGCACCTCTTGGTTGGGCCCACCAACAGGTTCAATTCATTGTCTCTTTTCCACAGTATAGTTAGTTTATTTTTAGTTCTAGAATCTGCATGTGAGTTAGTTTTTGAACTTGAAGTTACTCTGTTAAATTATGGCTTCGTCATTTTTTGATTAGATCATTTTCAGTTTGATATTATCTTATAGATCGTTGAATGTTGAATGAGTTATTTTCCATTGTAGAATTTGAAGAATGAACCAACTGCTTAATCTAGATTTGCTCTGTTTTCCAGTTTCCAGTTTGATCATGATTTAAAGATAATTTGAGTTTAGACTTACTCTGTTTTGTTAGGATAGCTAGCTTATGATCTGATTAAAGGAAGCTTCCAGTACTTGTAGGGTAAAATAGGACATTTATTAGTTTCACCTGTGTTAGATTTAGAACTGCTTGATACTTAGTATAAAGGTTTTTAAAATGATATCTCTTTTATGGTTCAGATAGATATGATGATGATTAGATGTTTAATATAATGGTAGATAGTCTTGGGTGATTTCGTTAGATTAGGAATAGAAATACCTTTGCTTAACTCATAATTGTTTCCATTTGATGAATTAGACAATATATGATTAGTTTCAAGATAATCATTAGGGTTCAGTTTCTAAGAGTAAGCTTGTGTTTTCTTCTCAGCATAACCTTTAGGTAGGAATTAGAATCTTACCAGCACATATAGTGTAGCAGCTCTAAGTTCACTTACTCTGGTTTGACAATTTAGTGTTTTCAGGTAATTAAAAAAATTTAATACAATAGCCTGACACTGTTCCCCTTTTGAACAGATTTTGAAGAAGATGAATTTTGCAGTATCAGATACTATCTTGCGGCATTTTTTAGGTGGAACAATAGTCAAAACTACCTCTGGTATCCTGTAGAGATGACCCCCTAGAGAAACAATGACACTACGAGGTCAAGATTAATAAACAACATGGTGTCTCCACATCCAAGAGAACATCACAGAGATCAAGTGGGGCAACATCACATAATACCTCATCCTTGAAGGGTTGAATGTTGTATGACAATCAAAACTGTTGGCTGGCACGAAGATCTCATCCTTGGCGAAGCCACCCGATGTTGTATGGTTGCGGGTGTGGTGTTTTCGAAAATCCCAATTGTTTGACGAACTCTATTGAGATGAGGTTCTTCTGGCTTCCTCTATCAACAATAAAATGCAGTGGGGTCCCCTTCACCCACATCTATGAATGAAAAAGGCACTCCCCCTCTTCTGGATCTGTTGGTTCTTCTGGTTGAATTGTTGCAGTCGCGACAATAGCAGTGGGGTCTGGGTCGATGATCTGTCTTTTACTAGTATTTTCAGAATCAGATTCTGAATCAGGGTTCGGGTCCTTGTCTTTGATCTCGGGAACCAATGATTGTTTTGAGTGACATTCATTGGTGTTGTGCCAAGGGATTTTGTGGAAATCGCACCATTTTTTGGTGTCCTCCTTTGTCTTCCCATGACCCTTCTTTTCCTATGGCTTGGACTAGTTTTTGGGAGACTATTTGTTAAGGTTGTCTTTGTCATACTTTGGTTGTTGCGGATTTGCAGACCCGAACTCCTGTTTGTTCTGATGCTTAAATTTATGCTCGATTTTAACAGCATATCGATAAGCAGCACCGAGTGATGAGATGTCCAGAAAATCCATTTCAGTTTGGTTGTATCTGTGTAGAGCCCCATGGTATTTTAGAACCAAATGTCATTCGGAGTCTTTGATACCCAGCTTGGTGTGCAAGGTATGGAAAGTATTGGTAAACTCTGGAATAACTTGGCCCCTCTCTTTCCGCAGTGTGGTCCATCTCATGTACTAGTCCTCATAGTTGCCAATAGGGTAATATTGTTCATTTACCGCATCCACAAAAAAAATCACAAGTGGGCTCGACCCCATATATTCTAGACTCCTCTGTGGAACTTTGCTCCCAATAAGTTTCCCACCAATGTTTGACATGGGGGAGAGATTTAAGGAGTGCAAAGGTGATATTTTCCATATTATAAAAAAGGTGAACAGAGAAATAACCGTCTAGCATATTTAACCATTTGTCTAAGGAATCTACATCTATCTGACCTTCAAATATGGGAATATCAAAATTAACATGTACCTTGAAATGAGAGGTGCTTCCAAAGTGTTTGTTTGATGAAGATGCGTCTGTTGCTATCAGCAGGCGTTGAAGGATGTGGGAAAAATTATCCATCATTTCGTTCCTCTGTCGCGTGAGAGCTTGCTCAAGCAACAGATTTATAGGATCGTCTGCTCCGTCATTTTTCTTTTCTTCCACCATGGAGGGTTTCTTGGAAGTGCGAGAGCGATTGTCTTCAAGAGATACAAGATCGAGACTCATCTTGCTATACTTAGAACTCATTGGGGACATGCACTGAAAAAATGATCAAGAGCAACCTACTCTGATGCCACTGATCCAGATTATTTTCGGCACAAAATGAGAGCGGAAATATAATAAAGAAATGCACAGAGATATCGCAGATATTTAATAATATACAAGAATTGTATCAGAGATGTAACCATAAACACAGATATATAGTAATACACGATTTATATTAACGAAATAAATGTACAGAGACTA
>CBVK0100357323.1:0-12827 GCA_900067695.1 Picea abies
TTTCTGCCAAAAATACAACATTGTGTTAGGACATTCTACAACCTATTATCCTCAAGGGAATGTATTGGTTGAATCGTCTAACAAGAGCCTAATGACTATAATAAAAAAAGTGTTGACAAAAGATAAAAAGGCTTGGTACATCCACCTGAAATATGCCCTATGCGCAAACTGAATCGACACCAAGAAATCAATAGGTATGTCCCCTTTACAATTGGTTTATTTTACTAACGTTGTCCTTCCTATCAATCTTTCTCTTCCTATGATGAAGCTCTGGAAGGATGAAAATGAAGAGCCAAATGACATTACAAGAAGGATAAATCAACTAATCGAAGTTCAGAAAAATAGGGCTGAAGTAGATGACAAGCTCCAAAAATACCAAGACAATATGAAGGCCCTTTTCGATAAAAAGGCTAAAGGAGTTTCTTCTTGGTGATCTAGTCTTAAAGTGGGACGCTAGAAAAGAGGATGCGGGGAAACATGGCAAGTTCAACCATCTCTAGTTCGGACCATTCAAAATTGCAGCTGCTAAGGGGAAAAATTCCTTCTTACTGGAAAATCTCGACGGAAAAATTATCGACGCTGCTATCAACAAGCATTACCTAAAACATTTTATGCAGTAGTCATATTTTTTATTCCCATTGTATATATCGGTTTGGATCGATGTTTGTTTTTGTTTTTCAAATTGCAATTTTTCCTTTCTGTTGTAAATTATCCAAGGCGTTTTATAGTTCGTTGTAAAAAAATCATATTTACTTGATATCACCGAAACAAAATATAAAAGCATATGTATCACATACCATCTCTATTCTACAGAATTTTCTGACATTTCCCATTTTTTCCCATGCAGAATACTTACTATCAGACGAGAGATCGGGATGCATCAGAATCCAACACTCATTTTTCAAAGACATTCGCATTCTCTCAAAACAGGTGATAAATTAATGATCTGCTTGATTGAAAATAGAAAGGAAATCTGAGGTATGAACTCCTACCCCGCTAGTTCAAACTAAAATTTTAAGAAAATCGTATCCCATGTAAAAGGGGTTTCTCTCATGTTAATATTATCACCTGGTCAAGGATCAGAGAAGTATGAAATTACAACTTAATTCTGAAGCCTTCTCTGAATAATAAAAAAGAAAAAGAAAATAAGAATA
Organism: Picea abies; assembly: GCA_900067695.1. Taxonomy (NCBI): domain Eukaryota; kingdom Viridiplantae; phylum Streptophyta; class Pinopsida; order Pinales; family Pinaceae; genus Picea; species Picea abies. The sequence continues at coordinate 1,155 of CBVK0100357323.1, forward strand.
AAAAGGGGGCTTGAAAGGAAGTTCAAGAATCAATAAACAAGCTTGTGTTGGAATGATATTCTTTTGCATCAGACCCTCTGAGTCCTCATTCTGTTTTATTTTGCCTATCCCTGAGATTTTATTCACTTATGACTTTCACTATCCTTTCCTTAGTCTTCATAAAAAGAAAGAAATTCACCTTAACTCTGAGAACTTAAAAACATATCTTCAAAATGAGATTAGGTCAAAATATTTATGTTCCTTCGATTTTAACTGAAAGAATGTATGTCTAGGCTAATCCTGATAACTTTATCTCTTCTATCGGATTTTAAACTGACTAATTCACTCAAGGTTGATCCCTGAAATTCAAAATCCCTATAAAATCTTCCCCATAGGTGAAGGTCTATTGAAGATTGGAAGAAAATTAGTTTCAAAGTATACTTAAAAAATTATGACAGACCTGCCTTTAAACATTTTAAGTAGATATCATCCCTTGTATGATACATACGGATTGATTGCCCCCACTTCAAAATATTAAAAATATAAGACAAATGGTAAAAGGAAATTCATAATTTGATTTCCCCCATATTGTCTAAAGGGATGATGAAAGGAAATTCATGTAATGATTGCCCTCATCGCAGCAAAATGCAAAAGTGCTAATTGAACTGGTGAAAGGAAATTCAATGGGAAAAGTAGATAACTTCACTGGAGTACTGAACAGGCTCAGTGGCAATGAAGAAATATCTATGATATATGTACGGTTGTCATACATATCTACATAACATACTCTGACATCTAGTTCTATTTTCGGTAATATTTACATTCTGGACCAACGAGGGATTCCCTAAATAATTTGCTACATATACTTAACCTTGATGCGAACGAAATCGATCAAAACCTGATATTTTGGTTAAAGTTGTTTTGATTATGTTGAACAGATCCAAACTCAGTTTTAAGAAAGGGAAATTTTAAATAGCCTAACTTGAGATGAAAAAAAATGAGATGTGTTTTGAAGGTTCTCTGATATTTTGTTGGAGTTCATTTTTTCTATGTATGATTATTTCCCAAAAGTGTTTCCTAGAAATGCAATAATGACTCCATTTTCTCAATAAAGGCACTCGGTCTACTATTCTTCCGCATCTCACAGGGAGATGCGGTCCCCAGATGGAGCTTATGTTGGAACACATACAATTCTGAACTTTTGAACCTTATACTTTTCACCTCATAAAAATATAATTTTCCCAAAGAAAACGTTAACTTAGAAAATGACTTTCGAATTTTAAATCAACTTCACTATTGGTTAATTAGAAATAAGGCGCGCACGATATCCGCAGTTGATATGTTTTCCCTTTTGATCAAACGATCCTAATAGCCCCCGGATTTTTGGAGCCGCCTGAATTTTAAAAAGAGGCAAATCACTAAAGGTCGCTTCAGAGCTTCGTTCTTTGGGCGTTTCGATAAGTATTAAAGATAAAAAATCTAAAACCCAAAGGTTATCTACTCTCAACTTTCCCTAAACCTTTTAAAAACACAAGTCGTAAGACACATGTACCTTTCGAGTCTTCCCTGAGTAACACGTGGCATCTCCATTTTCTTGACACATCATCCAGAATGATGTCATCTTCAACACGTCACTGCGAGAGATAATCCTTCGGGAATTTAAAAAAGAAAGAATTCATGAATCACCGAAATACCAAAATGGAAAAGTATTAAACGATAATTAATTAAGTTAATCATGATCAAGAGATAATTAATGACTTCGCAGTTCAGAGTTTGGACGTTTACCCTGTATCATATCCTAAAATCTCCAAAGTCCGAATGTCTGAAATGCTTAAAATTAAATGTGATTAATTAAGACTTAAAACCAATTACTCGATAATTAATCACTTTGTATTTCAGGTTTTGAGAAGTTCCCCTCGAGATACATTAAAACTCCCTGAATTTCGAACTCTCGAAACACTTGAAGTTAACGCACCATCTTAAACATGATTAATTACAGTTTTAGAAACGATTATTCAGAGATTAATCTTTTCACGGATTCATGATTCTCCCACTCTGTCACATCTAAAGCTCCTAAATGAAAACCATCAAAAGTATTGATGGCATTTATGACTAGTTAAGGATAATGATTCAAATGAAGATTGTGGATCGCTAGGTAGACTTTCCCATCGATGTTAATAAATTTTCCATCGGTGAAGCTATATGAAAATCGATGAATTTGTTTTGAATAAAAGAACTTTGATTTCAAGTTCATTTTTACCTTCTGTGATCAACAAGTTTTATTTGTTTGAAAGAATCATGGATTTCCTCTGCAACATGTAACTTCACTCTGTCTCCTTAGAAGCTATGTCGCCATGGAAAATGAGGAAAAAACTGGATGCAGCGAGCGAGGATTCAAACCCAAATGCGGACATTCTGTTAGACACCACGCTACGAGCCACATACATTGTTAAAACTTGGACGCAAGTGTTCGATATTCTAGAACGAGAAATCATCAACTTTCCAGAGGACTCTGTCGAAGAGGAGGACGAAACTTATACATCTAAACTCAGACATATGGCGCAGTTAGAGATGCAAAAAATAGCGGCACGATCGAGGCTCATTCCTTATAACGACATGATAAGCTAGGCCTTGGAGCACGTCGACGTCCAAACCAGGAGCATTGTTAACCATCAGAAGGTTGTTGTCAGCTCTTTTTGACCAAAACATATGCAAGTAATGTATAAACTATCCCCTAATCCTAGATATGCATTCAATGATGTGTTCATTTGGGAGTTCGAGCAAAAGGAGTGTGTTCAGTATGCTAGGAATTGTCCTGATATAATCAAGTCTTGGTGGGGGCACCCGGAGAGATTCAGAGCCAACACCCATGGTATATATGCCACAACATCTTTGGATGCTCATATGGCGTATGTAGCCATGATGCTATGTCGATTGTTCGGGAAGAAGAGCCCTACACACTTCTCGGTGGAATGGGTATCCATCATGCACGAGGTAGCAGAGGGTTTCACATTCAATTGGGCCAAAATGATGTCTGATAAGTTGGCCAAAGGGGTTTCTGAATATAAAATAGTGAATTCAAAAGGGCAGTCTGGCCCCTTTTACATGTCGGCATATATCATGGATGCCATTTGTTTCATGACGCCTTTTCCATTGATGAATTGGAGTTGGACCCCGGCTAGTGTCGAGCCCATTCATTTCTACCATTCCAAACTATGGGAAGAAAAATCCAAATATTTCTTTTATGAAATCTATCACAATGTTGTGGTTATGGTTCATATAGCCCTGTATGGCCACCCACCTCCTTGAATTTTAGACAGGATTATGGGAAACCTAGGTAAGCAAGAAGATTGGTTTATTGAGGAGAAATTCTCCTACATCATGGTTTTTGGGTGCTTGGTTCCTCCCCATTCTCTCCCATAATTTTTATCAGACCGACTGGTATGCAAAGAAGTGGCCTACCAGACAGTAACGGGAGGCATCAGTAAAGAGCTGAAGGCAACACATAAAAAGGTATGGCCGACTTTCCCTGTTCAGGTTGGCATGTTTTCATTACTAGATTTCGGTCACTCCAAAGTGGAGTTTATGGATCTGGAAGATGTCAAATTGGTTGACATAGAGTTCAAAAGACTTGATCCACGTAAGATTGTGGAAAACCACCTAGCTCAGTTCAACATGAAATGGTATGTGCACGAAGACTCCATGTACGATGAAATATTCAGGGGAGTTAGATCGTATGAGGAGGTTCAGGACAGATTCCAAACCCTGCCCCCAGATCAACAAGCTAGTTTTATCAGCTTTCAAAAGCATGGGAGGAATAGCCTACCAAAGGTACTACAAGGAGAACAAACGACCACTCCCCCTTAGTAGAAAGCCAGTACTACGGGTTCTGAATCCAGTCACTCTAGTAAAAATAAATTTGAGGAAATTCGGAAGAGATCAGAGGTATTGACACAGAATTAGAAGCATCATTATCAGACCAGCTAAGCCCCCAGGAAAAATCTCAACTCACAGCTTTCCTAAATCAGGGACAAAATGTGCCTCCTTCGTCACCAACTACCCCTGCTGGCACCTCAAATACAACAGAACAACAACAGTCTATGGAGATTGGTACTCCCATTGCATCATTGACACCTCTGCAATCCAGCTTCGGAAATCCTAATTCCGTTTTTGTAGATGATCTTACCCCCATATAGCCCGAAGAGATGCCTCCTTCGGATTTCTTCTTTAATAGAAAAAGGAATGCCATTGTGAAAAGAGAATCACACCAGAAATATGGTGTGATAACTAAAAGGCATAGAATGGTATACGACAAGAATAATCGAGATGATCCAGAATTCGCAAAAAGAGGTTACAGGTTCGTTAGTTGCTTTTGCCACTGCCAATCAATGGTTTGTGGACAATTTGGCTAAACAGTTGCGACATAAATGCTTATTGGTAGAGAACTTGCAAAGTCAAATACATGCCATGGAACAAACTATCAGGGAAAAGATAAGTCAAGACTTCGAGAAAATCAAAGCTCATGATCGACAACAGATCCAACAGCTTCAGACGAATCTTGAGGAGCTCCATTAGAGTTCACAAACCAACTGAGGATTGGTCACTCGACGTGATGAATTGATAAAACAATTGCAAGATATATTGGACCTAACTGAAGGTACCTCGATAGATATCTCGGCCTTCCAAACTCAAGCACTGGAAATAAATAAAAAGTTGGAAATGGCCCAGCAAGACCTTTTTATGAAAGTTGATTCCATCCAAAAGTGCTACGAGACAGTACACCTTTCTCTGAAGGACATCTATGTTAAGGAAAGAGAAGCTCGCTCAGCCCGAGCTAGGTTTCAATAAGCCATCATATTGGTGCATAAAAATAATGTCCCTAATTTTCCTCTACTCTCTCCTTCTGAACAATTACGAGGTGATATGGCCCTAAACGTGTGGGAAACAAATTTGGCAAAAAGAAAAAATTGGCCAGGGAGGTAAAGGATGCTTGCCAAGAAGCGTTGTCATCATTAGACAATAGACTAATTGATTTTGAGGGAAGTAGTGTCTCGGAAGCCATAGGGCAAATTGATATTGAAATGAATCAACATAATTCCATGAAGAGCAAGGAAGAAACTCTAACGACCATTCAGGATATGACCCAAATTGATATTCTTAAGATAAATAAATGGCTAGTGAATCTGAGCTCACAGTTCCAAGCCACAGTTCAGGAAGTGAGAAGGATCCAAGAAAAGTTGCCTCGGGTAGAAAGAAAATTATTCACTTTTGAGGTAAATGAGACAATGGAACCCTCATGGTTTGTGGTGGAACTATTGGATAGATGCAATCAATGTATTGAACATGGAAAATCAAGCATAGTTGGAAGCAAATACAAAAACATGCACAATGCCCTTTCTTTTTACCCTTCATACTTTTCACTTTCCTACCGCCACTTATCTCATTCACTCACACTCTAATATCCATTTATCCCTAATTCATCATCATACACTTGTCCCATCATCATTCTCCACAAATAATTACTTTTCCTATATCCGTTATCCATTCCTTGACGAGACATGCAGTGCTATTCATTCGATTCTCCTTTCCCCCTTCTCTCAACTGTGATTCATTGCATTCTTGAACGTATCTGGAGGGACAGATGGAAATAGACTGAAGCGGCCAAGACAGTATGCCAATTATTAAGACGGTCTATATGACATCTGTATTCATCCTGAAGGACTAAGGAGAGGAACGTTTATGCTAGCAAATGAAGAGAAAGAGGATAATTCCATGAAGCTCATCAAATTTTTACATGTTGTTGTCTTATTCAGATATATGATATTTTAATTTAATATTGTAAGAAGTCCAACCGTTTTGAGTTGTGACAGTTTTTGTATAAATACATAGATTCAAGATCTATTCCAGGCTGCTTCTTGTCAGATGTAATAAAGAAAACTCTCATTTTTTAGTATTAATATAAGTGCAGACAGATATTCTAATTTTCATTTAGTTTGAGTTATGTGTTTCCCATGTATTCTCATTTCTATGAATTTCTTTATATAATTCTTTGAAAAGCGATTGATCGCAATTTAGTATTACAACTACTACGATTATATTATATTAGCAATTAATTAAGTAAGGAATTTTTCCTGTGTATTTACTGTAAGTAATACAAGACCTACAAGTTGCATGAATTACCACATTTCATATCCTGTTCAAGGGTGCGCTCTCCACTATTCTTCCACTGCAAACAAGGTGAGACTCTTTTGCAATTGATGCCTAGCTTTGTTTAACAGTTTTTGTAATCTTCCTCCACGCCATTTGATATTATAGTTGTGACTCAGACAACGGAATACAACCTCTGTACTGTCCTATTATTAATTCCATTTAAGGATCATTTCTTATAAAACTAAAGGTAGGAAAATTATTAATTCCATTTAAGGATCATTTCTTATAAAACTAAAGGTAGGAAAAGCACTCTTTTAAAAACATTCTCTTTAAACACTCTTGATTCCTGACATTACTCTCTGAGCCTTAAGTTTAATCTCAGGAACAACAACCTCCATGCTCCACAATTTAAAAATATGTCTATGGGCTCCACGATTCAACAATACACCTTTAGGCTCCACCTGATGGCTTTTAGTATCACTTCATTGGCTGGGAAACTTCACTGTGTTAATTCACTCGCACTAGTAATTTGATGCAATATAATTGGAGCAATCTCAACAATTAATAAGAACATAATATGAACATAACAATTTCATTCATTAATCATCTTAATGTACACTCTTCACCTTTGTGCAACTTAAATTACACAACCATCACCAAAATAAGAACGACAATGTAGCAATTCTAGTTGATTCTCTATCTCGGTTTCCAATTGGAGTTGATTTGATTAAACTTTTGGGGAAGTCTACTCACCACTAGGAAATAAGAAAACCAATCATTGAGTATGTATGGATTTGGTAAACTTCCACGGCCTAAATAGGGAGGTAAATTGATGCCCATAATATATGTGTTGATTCTAGGTTGGTTTACCATAGAATGCCAACAAAATGGGGAGATGAGATACCGATTCTTACAATGAAGGAAACAATGAAGTTTAGATGAGATACCGATTCTTACAATGAAGGAAACAATGAAGTTTAAGGAAACCTAGGACCTGAAGACTTTACCAGATTACACACTATATAATTCATAAGACAAATCCAAATGGTCTGAAAATAATCAAATGCAAGATTATAGGGGATGTGATTTAGTAACTCCATGGGCAATGGAAACTAGGAATAACAACTATCTTACCACAACCCTCGATCTCCCTTAGACAATAAATGGACGGTCTGAGTCCTTTTTCTATTGCAAGTAAACAATCATTTGACAAGGACAGAATTCAAGCATGAATTCCCCCATTACATAGAATACCTTGCTAGTTTCTACATAAATTATATGGAGCCATCAATTTCCAATAACATCAAGTCACATGGACCAAAACTAAATTGCCTAGTTAATTCAAGAATTCATGCCATATGGATTTGTCAAAATGCACAAACAACAATATGCAATTGAAAATTAAAGTCCATCACATAGAGATAAAATCACACACATAATTGACACAGAGGTATTACTTTGGAAACCCAAACGGGAAAACCAACATTTAATGGTTGCCCAATGCTCTTATTCTGGCAATATCTAGTTACAATGCACCTGATGGCTCATTGTGCATCCTCCTCTCTTAGCTAGAAAAAATTTCTTTGAGAGTGAAAACAATGGAAGAAATAGGGAGAGTTGGGGTAAGGGGAAAGCCAAGTGGAATGACCCTTCATTTCCCATTCCTCAACCTTCTCTCCTAATCTATTTTTCTTATTCCATTTAGTTCTTTTTTCCTCTCTTTTTGTCTCATTCACTTTTACATTGACATAATATTTCACATAGTTGACTGACCTTCATTAATTGTTGAATTAACTTTTAGGTACTAAGTCTTACAACCATTATTTATCTTGGATCCATTTCAGATCAAAATATGACATGAGAGCGAGGAGAGAGAGAAAGGGCACACTAAGAGAAAGAGCAATTGGGATGAAAACATTCCATGGGAGTGATGATAGAGAACTAAGGGAGTGAGCATGGAAAGGAAGAGATCAATGCACTAAGGGAGTGTGCATGGGAAGAGAGCATGGAAAATGAGAAATGAAAAAATGAAAAAAGTTCTAACTCTATGGAGAGATGCCTCATTTTAATGTAAGATAAAACAAGAATGGGAGAAGAAAAAGTAATGGAAGAGGAATATGCTAAAGAAGAATGAGAGAAGAAAAATGAATCAAATAAGAAATTGCTAAGAAGAATGGAAGATACAAATTTTAAACAAGAATGGAAAAAGAAAAATGAATGAGAGGAAATTGCTAAGAAGATTGGGAGAGGAAAAAGAGAAAAAAGGAATGAGCAAAAAAAATTCTATTAAGAATAAAAGAGGAAATTGATAAACAAGAATAAGAGAGGAAATTGTTAGAAAAGAAAGGGAGAGGGAAAATGAATAGGAGAAGAAATTGATAAACAAGAATAAGAGAGGAAATTGTTAGAAACGAAAGGGAGAGGGAAAATGAATAGGAGAGGAAATTGATAAATAAGATGAGAAAAGAAAAAGGAATGGAAGAGGAAATTGCTAAACAAGTAAAGAAGTGGAAAAATGAATGAGAGAGGAAATTACTAAAGAAGATTGGGAGAGGAAAAAGAAAAAATGAATGGAAAAGGAAGTTGCTTATAAGAGTGAAAGAGAAAATGGTTGAATGAAAATGAGAGAGGAAATTGCTAGAGAAGAAAGGGGAGATAAAAGGAATAGAAGAGTAAATTGATAAATTTCTAAATGAGAATGCTATGCTCGAGAAAGGGTCGGCTGACCGTCCTTCAGGTTCCCCATCAATGAGAATACTATGCTCGAGAAAGGGTCAACTAACCTTTACCCAAGCTCCCCTTTATGGGAACAATAATCTAGAGGAAGGGAACTTGACTCTTAAACATGCAACATCTAGACGTTGATACTATGCTTAAATAATGGTCAATCAAAAATTCCTTATGGTTCGTCTAGACGAGAATAATATGCTTGTGGTAGGGTCAACCGACCCTTGTTAGTGCTAAAACTAGACACAAATAATATGTTTAAGTAAGGATCAACTGACCCTTCCCCAGGATCCACCTTGACAAGAATACTATGCTCTAGGAAGGGTCAACCAACACTTTCTCATGGTCCTCATCCTACACCGGTGGGCTTCGTTCAAAGTTTCCTTGTTTGCATACTTTATTGTCTACTCTTTCCAAAATTTGTAAGTTGACCTCCTTCGTACATACATCATATTAATATTAAATTTGGATTATTATTGGGCTATCATTACTCAACGCATTGCTTTGTGTCTCAAAACATTAAAATAAAAAATAATTTAAAGCAAAGTTTCTCTTTTCTTTAATTTTGGCATGCCTAGAAGATGAATAATGAAACATAATTATTATTAATCAAATTTATTTATCATAATCTTTTGTAGAATATTGTCATATTTTTTAAGATATCATAAAACCTAAGTGTTAAGCGAGGATAACAAAATTTATCAAATTTAATTTGAAATCTTATTTATTAAATCTTTTTTATGTTTGAGTCATCATTTTATATAATTTAAATTATAAATTTATACATTATTATTTCTAAGGAAAAAATACAAATAAATAATCATGGTATTCATAAAATGTGTGGCTTGACCATCATCATTAGGTTGTTTTTTCTGAATAAACCAATGAAAGATTCACGAATCACTAAAATTACTTATAAAACAATCTCATCATTCGATAAATTATAGTCTATATCCTTCTTCCAAGTCAAGATAGATCTTAAATAGGAGGTGGATAGAATGGAAAACATAGGGGCCACCCTATCTAAAGGTCTGTTTGTTTTGAGTGACAATAGGGGGACACATGCATCTCCCCTCCCCTTTATGTGATCGTTGTTCCATCTAAGCATTTGTTCCACCACAAGGGTGTTGCAACCATTGTCATTGAAGGTGGTGGGATTCTCCCTACCACTCGTCAAATCTTATGTAAACGAAGGACAGGGAGGAATAAAAACATTTGACCATCCACCTTCATTCATCCCATCATTTAGATGATGGTCATTACCACTAGTATATGTTAGATTGATTTTCCTATGTGCAAACCTCTACACCCTAGTCTAAGGTTATGTTTCTTTCCTTTAGCATGGGAAATTGTGAAGGAATTGTGGTTAATAGGAAAGTCAAGAAGGTATTTGATGGTTCCTCCTTGGCTTCAAGGTGTAATTTGGTTTTTTGGAGTCGCCCAAAGGAGAAGCTAGAAGATCTAAGATATTTTGTGGTCACTAGCATACTCTCTTGCCAATTCAATTTTCCCGAGGCCCTTCCACTCCTAGAAAAAACATGGGAAATAATGTCTCAGTACAATTGGTACTTGTTAGGGGATAATGAGGGTCTAAAGAAAGGTCTCCACTAATATGAAAAAGAAATTGTAGAGGCCATGGGCATGACAACTTCCTCAACTTTAGAATGGGAAAAGTGGAACAAGGTCATGGCTTAGAAAAAATTCAAAGGCAGCTAAAGCTAGAGACTGTGTGGGGAAGGCAACTGTAATTCTCAACATTCCTAGATGTCCTCTTTGACTTGGTAGCTTGCATCATAACATAGTTCAATTTGCTTCCTACACATAACCTACCTAAAGATTTAGATGATTGGATAGTTGTTTCCATGACCAAGGACTCAACCGACCCTTTTGGGGGAGAAGAAGGAAACCTAGAAAACCAAGGGGATATTGTTAGTGACACCCATTTTGAGATTTAATATTTTTTATTTAATATGTATTTTTTCAAGTGATTTTATTGTTAAAACAATATATATGGGTTTATACTTGTTAAATTTTAAGCATGGTAGTTTTGGTGGTATGGTTTAATGCTTTAGTTGATGGTCTCTTCTTGACAATGGACACAAGACACATAGTTTTGAATTGTAAGAATGTTGAACGAGTTTGGGAACAACAACTGTGGTCACTAGTATACTCTCTTGCCAATTCAATTATCCCGAGGCCCTTCCACGTCTAGACAAAACATGGGAAATAATGTCTCACTACAATTGGTACTTGCTAGGGGATAGTGAAGGTCTAAGGAAAGTTTCCACCAATATGAAAAAGACATTGTAGAGGCCATGGGGATGAAAATTTCCTCGACTTTAGAATGGGAAAAGTGGAAGAAGGCCATGGCTCAGAAAAATAAAATCAAAGGCAACAAAAGCTAGAGACTGTGTGGGGAAGGAAAAGGTAATTCTCTACATTCCTAGATGTCCTCTTTGACCTGATAGCTCACATCATAACATAGATCAACCTGCTTCCTACACATAACCTTCCTAAAGATTCAGATGATTGGATAGTTGTTTCCATGACCAAGGACTCAACCAACCCTTTTGGGGGAAAAGAAGGCAACATAGCAAACCAGGGGGATATTGCTAGTGACACCCATTTTGAGATTTAATATTTGTTATTTAATATGTATTTTGTCAAGTGATTTTATTGTTAAAGCAATATAATAATAATAATAATAATAATCCATTTTTAAGGTCACAGTCAAGCCAGACACCTAATTTGTGTATGAGACCCCCTAGTTTATGGGACAAGGGACCCCCTCTGCCCAACGATTTGACTGGTAAAGTC
>CBVK0100357324.1:0-12827 GCA_900067695.1 Picea abies
CATCAGAGATGTGTATAAGAGACAGTATATATACATATTAAATTATGAAAGTCAATATATCCTTGAAATTACAAGGCCTTTCATTAGTGTAGGGTATGAGGGCCTTAACATTATTAAACAATTTTATTTTATTTTTAGATTACATGTATTAGTCTCTTCTAGTGCATTGTATAACTTATTTTAAAAATGGTTAAGATGACAAAAAGTTATACCATAAATAAAAATAGGTATCTATTTTACAATTTTGATTTATATCAAGAAAAAATGATCTGGATTGGATCATTATATTATTTTTTATCTACACCAATGCTTTGAGAGTGGAAAAAATTGGAGGAATCAACTTGCATGGTCATTTATCAATAGGTCCTAGTTTGTAAAATTGCGGTTTGAAAACTTTCGGAGCCATTTTGAGGCATTAAATGACATTTTTTGGAGTCAAGACTTTCATAATAGGATTTCAAACCCATTGAAATTAATCTTCACTCAGAGAAATTTCCAATAGTGCAAAAATCACATCATTTGGAGCTTGCATGCAAAAGTGATGTCTCTTGCAAGTTGACCTACCATGTTGACCGCCATGGTAGGAGAGGATGCCACTTTAGCCCATGTTACTCATGCATATGGAGATAGCCATGTGTGGAATTTCAAGAATATTCTAGAAGGTCCAAAACCTTATCACAATTGAGGGTTGATGAAATCAAAACCCTACCCCTAGATGGCTATTAGGCTATGTTAAATATTGGGCTACTAGAAGGAGAAGTGGTTCCATTATTGCATTGTATCTTGTTCCATAAATGAGAAAAACATACAAGAGTGGTATTTTTTGAGCATAACACAGGAGGATGAGTATTTTGTAGCAGTCATTCAGGCCAGAGGGTCAAAAGGTAACTCCATAGTGAGTTCCCATTCCTTTGTATGTAGATTTAATAATAGAAGCAAAGAGAGGAGAACATAAACCTCACCTTCTAGCTCGGTTTTCTCCCATATTGGGTTTTTGAGATTAAATATAGTGTTCATTTATGTGTATAGTGTGTATTTCATTCTCGTTCTATTTTTTTTAATATTTTAGTTATTTGTTAAATTCAAGCCATAATATAGGGATAATAAATCTGGGATGTAAGGAATTAAACCACAAAAATCAAATATTTATGAATATTATAAGATATGTTGTGACAAACTATTCTAGTCGAATATCCACGATAGTTTACAAATCATATTGGTTTCAGATTAGGTTTCTTTGGGGAATTTGTGAAATGTTGTAGAGATCCAATGATTGATTTAAGAAGAAAGTCATAGAACCCTAGCCACGATCGATGAGTCTATTCATAACAATCCTTGAAATCCAAGAGAGGAGATATTTGTGAGGATGGAAAATAAATTCACCAACATATATCAAAATATGTCCCTCCTCACGGAGGCTCTAGCAAAAAATATGAAACCATTTGGAAAGGATGGAGGCTCTAACTCTGAGATCAAATCACAAGCAAAATCGAGAGATACCCAAGTCCTAGAAAATGAGTCATTAAAATAACCCAAGAAAGAGTAATTGAATTCGAGTGCCATAAACCCATAAAAATCTCTATTCAAGATGGAAGAAAAAGTGGACATAAATCCATACGAAGGTGAGCTCGATGCATTAAGACTGAATCATTGGTTACAACAACTAGAATTGTATTTCAGTGTCTATGATATAGATGAGGAGAAATAGATAATATTTGCAAAACTGAAGAGGGTCACTCTTTAACCTGGTGGGAAAGTTAGAGAGAAACACTTAGGCTAGAGGGTGATCCACCAATAACTAAGTGGGAGGATTTCAAAACCATCATTAAGTCCAAGTTCTATATTATTGGGTATGTAGAGGACCAATGGAGCCATTGGAATTACTTGAGAAAACGATAGTGGTAGAGTGTACATGAGTACACCATCGAGTTCAAAAATATTTCCATCATGTTGGGTATCTCTCCCATGAACCTAGATATACTCCTCAAATATTTGGGGGGTCTACATAGTCATCTGTGAAAGCAAGTGATTCTTTTAAATCCAAAGACCATGGATGAGGCATGCGTACAAGCATAGTATTTGGAAAACATAGGGCACTAGAAAGGGAAACCAAGTGGTTCCTAGAAGAAAAATCACCAGGAAGCTCCCAAGGAGGGGAATTAGAAGTGAAAGGAGAAAGGATAAGAAAACAACATCCACTGCACATCGGTGCAAGGATCCTATAAACCATTGTAACCATCGTAGTATTGATAGCCACACTAAGGAAAAGTGTTGGAAACTACATCTAGAAATGAACCCAAAGAATTGGAAGAAGGGTGCAAAGAGAAATAATCTTCTAACCATAGATTCGCGTAATTAGGTTGAAAGAAGATCTGATGTGGATGAGAAGATGGTATTCATATCAATGCATAAGGAGGTGAATCTGAGTATTCTTCATCACTAGGGAGAGAAGGAGACGACCAAACTCTTCCACATCAAGATTCAAATCAAGAACACCAAGATAAATGCTCTGTTTGACTTCGACTCACAACCTAATATCATAGTAGTGGATCTGGTAAGAAAGATTGGATTCGAGGTTTGTGATCATCCTAGACCCTATCCATCAGATTGGGTAAAAAATAATGAAGATATCAAGTTAACGAAACAATGTAACACCAAATTTACTATAAGTGCATACTTTTTTGATGGACTGTTGTTGAATGTATGTAATATCCTAGTTTTACTCTCCTGAATATTGTAAATATTTTATTTCTGAAGTTAATAAAAATTATTGAGCCTGTAGAGGCTATGATACCACAAGAAGGGTAAGGTGAGAGGGTGTAAGTGGATTTTATACCTAAAACATCTACCTTATGCTAACTTGAACCCTCACCCATTTCAAATTTGAATTTAAAAGCTAAAAGAGATTAATAGGAGTGGAGGAAACAAATTCCTTAGTGTAAGTCATTATCTCCTAAAATATAGCAAGTCCTCTCCCCTACATTCTTGGAACTAAGAAAATAATTGAGTATGAATTATCTGGGCATCATGTATAAGGATAATTAGAATGAGGAGAAGGAGTTTATTAGGAAAATGATTGAAAAATATTTTTAGAGGGTTAGAAATCATAAATATAGAGCCAAACCCATGACAAACCAAACCAACCATGAATTGAAGATATACCTTAAGAAAAAGCCAATAAACCATGGAGAATTATGCTAAAATTTTAGATAAGAGCCTTGACCTTTGAGGCACTATACAACAGAGAAGGAGGTGCTCCTTGTGTTGTGTGGGTCAAATTTGTTTTATCTTTGCTTCACCCTAGTGGTACCATAGCCCGACTAGGGGGTGGTTTTTCCTTTTAGTTAGGTGGAAATTACTAGCTCAGTTGGTTGTTAGTATTCACTCTGGGAAAGTTAAATTATAACCTATGTTGTTTATATTATTATTTCTATCTCTCATACCTAAAAATTCATGTTTTTACAAATGGTTAATTGTTGGTTAACAATGTGTAAGATTCTGTGTGTTAAACTTTATGTAGTTTCTTTTAGATGAATGTCAGATGTTTTACTTGGTATTTTGTTCTTAAATTATCTCAGTTTTAGCTTTAGAGACCAATGTTCAAACACTCTAGAGTGTTCAACGGAGTTAAATTTATGTTAAAAATGGCGAAAGCATGTTTTCCCATGTCACATTAGATCTTTTCTTTCATTTATTTATGTGTCTTAGTTGTACATGCATGTGCTACACTGGATACCTTCCTTTAAATTGTGTTTCAATGATCTGTTGAATCAGAGTGCTACAAATGCACTATTATAGTTTGCATATGGATATTAATTGGATTTCCAATAGAATTCTTGTTCTGGTTCTTAAATTTGGTTCTGTCTTCTAAACATCTAGAGTTTTCGACACTACAAAAATTTGTGACAAATCTCTGTGTGGAGTTTGCCAATTTTTGCTTCCTAAAGAGGTGGTTAAAAATTGTTTCCTGCATCTTTTTTAATGTTATATTTCAAGTGAAAAGATTACAATTATGTGACCTTTTATTTACCAATACTGAAGAGATTACCTCCAAATAAAAAACAAGTTGGTTAAAATTCTATTAAATCAAACTTTCCATCTACTCCTGAAGTTCGTTTCGAGGCCCTCGATATAAAAGTGGTGGTATTATGACTTTCTGCAATACTTGTTAAATATCCTTACTACGGTTTATGGCCCACATAGAACCTATACATATATTAGGGCTGAAAAAAGTGTGTGCTAGAAATATGCACCGGAAAAGCCCAAAAGTTACATTGTGAAAGTTCTTCTATGTAATGATACAAATCATGAGGCTGCTTAACAGTCCCCCCAAAAAGGCTCATCTATCCATCGGGAACAACAAAATGTGAGCTTCTCTGTGACTTCATTCTCATAATGTACAGTTGCTACTACCAATTATAGGTTTATATATGGTCTCTACAGGGTATTATCTAGAATTAGAACTGGAAATTATATCTCTTGGGTAGCTATTTAGTTATTGTGTTTCACTTTCTATGTTCTCTATTTCTTGCTGTTAAATCCATTTATTTTGAATGTCTATGCATTTGGAGTGGTGTATTAGGACCCCAGTAAACCTTATATAGCTTAGAAAATCCCAGACAAGGTATCCCTCTCAAAACTAGTCTTATTTTGTGATATTAAACTTCAAACGCAGTCCACTGAGTAAAAGTTAGGCAACATTGAAAAGATGTTCTGAGATGGATCTGGGCAAAATCTTGTATGTGCTAGTCTTATTGCAATTTATGAAACAAGGAGAGAACCATTTGTATTGGCATCATTAGTGTAGACCTTCAATGTGCATATTTTTTTGCCCATGTTTTTCTAAAGGATATTTGTTCAATCAGTTTGTTTTGTTTTTCTTGGAAATCTCTTTGTACTAAACATAGGTTTACATGTTTGAAACTTTCCGTGTTTGAAACTTTTTTGCATCTTATTTTTAAGATACAAAGGATTTATCTGAGGGCTAGGTGAACAAGTTAGCCTCTTGCATTTTTATTCCATAATAAGTTCAAGCAAGGACCCCTATTATCTATGGCAATTATTAAATTGTTATTTTTCTGAATGGTGAATATAGTTTCATAACTGATATCTACACGATTACTTGAAATACACGTGGTTGAATTTTCTCATCGTAACTACTATTTAAAAGCATTAGTAACTAACATTCAGAGATTAAGGATTGGTCTTGAATGCCTTAACACATTCTATTTTGCAAACTTTTCATCCGAATATTGATCTTTATATTGTCAAGTTATGAATTGATCTTTAACACATTAAAACGACTTGCATGAAGACAACCAACTTATGACACAACTAATGGAAAGCCATTGTTTTAGTAGCGAAGAGTGGATGATCTATTCATGGCTTTCCTCAAAAGTTTAAGTATAAATGTGAAGATTATGGATAATGGGAATTTAAAGTGAAATGGCACGAATGGATACTTTTATATAGGGACAATAATATTGTATAATAATAGCAACCCTTTTCTTTTCCTTATAGATGTAAAGCCTTTCAGTTCACATTCAAGTTGACTGTGATACTGTATCGTGCCTGCTTTTCTCTCTGATCGAAATTCATTGTTCCCACCGCATAACCGAGCACAATGCATTTGGCCAAGAGCCTTAGAGGAAGACAAATGTTCTTTATGGGTGTCAAATGAAATTTTATGAGTTGTATAAGTCGAACTCCTCTGTGTTGTAACATCATTTAGGAAATTGAGGAAATATTGTGTGTAAGGGTTGTTGTGTGTGTTGCCCTTTCTTCCAAATCATTTTGGTTTTCTGTTGAATAATAGTAAATCATCATTTTTGTGAATTTTATATTTCAGTTTGAATTATTTTGTAGGAGTTTGTTGACTTGATTGTTTTGGATTTAGTCTTGGGATGATAAATCTAGTGGTTCAATATACAAATACACAAAAACCTTCATTTTTATGAATATCTCTCTATATCTCTATTTTTGAATTTATTTTTCTATAGGATACATAAATCATTTGTTAATGAAACTACAAACACAAATAAGATCAACTATGTAGATTCCAAATATATATATATATATATATATTTTAAATTAATATTGTTTACTATTTTTAATCTATATTTTTCTTGACATATATCAAAATCTTAAAGTACACACCTCTTTTATTTTTACTGTAATTTTTTGTCACCTAAACCGTTTTTAAAATGAGTTATACACTTCACTAGAAGATACTATTTACAATTAAAAAAAAAATTAAAATTATAACATACCACTTTTAGAAAAACTCAAATTTCACATTTATTCACAATTTCTATAAATAAAAATTGTATATTTGGAAAACTAATTCAATTTCCTACATTTCATCATTATACACCATATTCAAATTCAATGCAAAATTACCTTGAATAATCCCTCCAAATTAACAACTTCTGTTTTTTCATATTTACACTGTCACTAACACTTAATGAGAGACCATCATTAACTTATACTCACTCTTTTCTTATTTTCTTGAAATATGAAGTAAAATTATTTTTTAATTAATTGATTATAATTTAATTTAGTATATATTTACATTCAAATATATATAATTTATATTTATACTTAAAAACAATAAATTTTATTTTATATTAATAAAACATAAATTTCATTTTCTGACCTTTTTAACTTGAACTTATTTTAGTAAGCTCGGAATATAATTTTTCACTCAAAAAAAATTATGACTTTCACGAATTCTCTTTATAATTTTCACCAATTCTCTTTATAACTTCTCAATTATATATTTAATGTTTAAACTTTCATCTAAATCTAATCAATTATCTTTTCATTAAATGATGCTATTTAGAGTTTCATCGGTAATCTTTTCAATTTAAAAAAGATAAATGAATTCTCTAATTACAATTGTGCTAATACAATGTGTCATGTAACATTCAGTTATAAAAAACATTTAGGAAAAAAAATATTCTTTACTTTTAGTATTGTTTAGTTTTATAGATTTTTCATATCAATTCAAGGATAGAATTGATTATCCGGCCCCAGCTACCAGCTATTATACTTCAACCGGTCGGTCTCTATCTCCTATAGTTAAGTGGGAGTAAAGAATAAAGCGGTGAAGAGAGAGAATAAAGCCGTGACAGATAAGAAAGAATAAGCATCTGGAATCTGGAAATAAGCATTATGGATATTCAATCAATCATCATCTTAAATATGGAGTCAGCAGTATGGAGAATAAAGAAATCATTAAGTAGATAATCAATCCATCAAGCTATCTTCAGTAGTGACTTTCCCTCCCTGGATCCCATAGCTCCGTGCATTTCTCTGTCTTTTGGTTGATTCTGAAGAAGCGGTGTGCAATTTTAGCCCGCACGGGTCTTCCCCCCTGTCCGGTAGGGCCAGTTATGGGTGTTGCTTATCTTTATCTTTAAGTAAACATTTAATTTTTTTTATACTAGGGGAATCAGTAACAACAGCATTATTGGTTGCCTTATAGCCCTTAGGGAGAAAAGCACAGCCTGCAAATACGCTCTCTAAATAAATCTAAGTGAAAATTCACCTTAAGACTTCCTTTTACATATTTCCTTCCATTTACATATTTTTTTTAATATATATTTTTTTATAAAAAATATATATATCAAATTAATGATTTAATAATATTTTTTTTTAATTTTATTTTTATAAAAAAAATTATATAAAAATTATATCAAATTAGACATATTACAGAGATTTTATGGGTTTTATAATTATATCTTTATTCGTGATATCATTATAAATTACTTAGTACTATTCCAGAAAGGAAATAGTATAAATGCTTCAATGGTAACTAATTAAGCGGTAAGACATTTCCCCGCTGGATGCCTATGTCTGATTGCGACTGGTAAATCGCCAGCAGTCGTCCATAACCGTTAAACGACCATCCTTACAATTCTAACCGTTCAATACCTCATTTAACCCTATCTGCATTCTATGTTTTCCACCGCCTTTTTTATTTGTTCATGACCGTCAGATCTGCTCGACGACCATGAATCCAATCACGAGCATCCGATCTACAACAGTTGTCTCGGCTCAATACGGTCTGTATCTCAGTGGATTGCGATGATTGTTTCAGTTTCGTTGAAAAGTTGTGGGAGTGGGGTCAGTGCAAACTCAAAACCCTAAAGAGCCGAGGAATCATGGTTGAGATTATACTGCGATTCTCTGTGGTGTTTCTTGGCGGAAACAATGCGGGGGTAACATCGCTCATCACGTTGGAGAAATTGCAGCAATAGGTCTCCCAATTAGCAAATTAATGGATTAAGAAAATACTAAAAAAAAACATTCCCGGTTTCCCTTACCTCTTTTACAGGTCCATAATCATCGTCATCCTTCGCATCTGACGGTCCAGATCGTGTGAATTGTTGCCTTCCGCTCTCTGCCATCCGATTGCCAACCATGCGAAGCCCAAAATCATGCGTGGCAGACACGTGTAGGGAAATAAGACTATCTAGTCGAACAGAGGAATGGGCACGCTGGTCGAACCCACGTCATTGAGACCAGTATTCACAATTGGAGGTTTTATTTTCCCTGAATGACTTGACTTGGCCATTTTCCTGGTGGGTTACCATAATGACTTTTGGGTCCTCCTGTCCCACAAATCTCACGTCATAACTTATCCACACTTTTTGTTTGTTTACTTCTGGAGGATTATGGAACAACTAAATCGCCTAATTTCCCATTGTCTTTACGTAAACATAAATTTTACAATCTTCATTAGTTTAATTTATTGTTTAAATTTTCACAAGCTAATAAAATAAAAAAATTAGTCAATAAGACACTACACCTAGCCCTTAATAATAAGGAGATGGGACTTCACGATTTAATTATTACTAATAGATTTTTTTCATTAATTAACTTTGTTATAATTATTTAATAATGAAGTAGGTTAATTTGGGAGCAAATAGACTTTTTTCAGGTAAAAATATGATTTACAACAGGCTACTCGTTTAGCTAGCCTTTTAATTATTATAAGATTTGCAACAGGCTACTCGTGCTTGCCATCCTAAACAAATATCTATTTTAATTAGATCGTTGCATAGTTTTTTATATTAATTTATTATATTATTTGGTT
Organism: Picea abies; assembly: GCA_900067695.1. Taxonomy (NCBI): domain Eukaryota; kingdom Viridiplantae; phylum Streptophyta; class Pinopsida; order Pinales; family Pinaceae; genus Picea; species Picea abies. The sequence continues at coordinate 9,101 of CBVK0100357324.1, forward strand.
GTATTGATTTTAAGTATTTTAATTTAAATCTTTACATCAAATTAATTGATGGTATAATGGGTCAAGAAAGTTTTAGAAAAGAGGAAAAGATTAAAAAATTGATGGATATATGATTATTTTTAATGTATAAATAGATTCAATGTGCTGAAAAATTTTAGGGCACTTCGATTATACAAACTCGGTTACTCAAATCCGCAGCAGATCCAACCATTCCTCACCAGATTTTTAAAAAAATCAAATGAAAAAAATCACTAGAAAAAAACCAAAAAGTAAAACATGAATCCAAAAATGAGTAAAAAAGACTCCCAATAGTTATGCCTTTCTAGAACATATGGATTGGGCCATCCATTAAGAGTGACACAATTACTTCACTTGGATAGTACGTAACAATTTTTCCAAGTAATTCGAGTAAATAAAGTTAGGGAACCATAATATTTGAGATTCTAAAATATACCATGTTTAGTTTTTATGATGATTAATAAAGTTACATTGTGGTTTTAAAGTTTTTTTTAGCCATGATGTGGATTGAATTGGCTTAGAGAGAGCCCTAGGTTAGTTAACCCAAGGGAAGAGAGTTTAGCAACCAATAGTTTAAGTGAGAGATAAAGTGAGTCAAAGGGAAACTTAAAATGATTAAATATTATAAAAAACAAGATAAAAAATATACAGTGTTTTGAGCAAGTTTTTCAACAAAATTTAAGCAGATTTTTTAGGTTAATTATAAGATCAAATTTTTCTATATGCCTACCAGTTTTGAGAAAAATTTGGATTTTTTATTTTGCAAAATTATGAAGATAATACCATTTTCACGAATGTTTCTAATAATAATTATAAAAATCTTAAAAAAAAATTAATATTAAAGTAGATGTTAAACCTTGAGAGCAACCCACAATAGACACAGAAGAATCTATAACATAAACATATTCAACATAACAAAACAATCATACAAAAGAAGCACAAAACAACGAAAAACAAAACAATCATAGAAAAGAAGCACACACATCAACAAAGAAGTTTTTTTTTCACTAGAACAAACCATTGTCTTCCTTGTTGTTTTATTTTATTTTATAAAGAATGTACAAACATTGAAGGAGTGTTACCCTAAAATCATGAATACAATTGAGAAGCAACTTTGCTTCTAAAACAAAATAAATCACTCTATATGTTTCTTTATGCATTCTATATACAAATGGAATTGCTAGTTATTCATATAATGCAACTCACAATATGCTAACACTCTTCACTTAAAAGTTGCATCGACCAAGGTTGAATCCCCACCTTGGCCCTCCACTAAGAAATTTTTCATCCATCCACTACCTTGGTTAAAGCTCACTCTCTCACATTATCTTGGATCATAGTCCTAACCTTGATTATAGTTTCCTAATTAGACTCCACTTCTCTAATGTATGAAAATTTCACCCTAATATGCCTTATATGTGGTTGAAACGTGAGATTCTTTTCCAAAACAATGACACTATTATTTTCAAAATAAATAGGCATGGGCCCATGATCAAGTCCAATATATTTGCATAATTTTTCAATCAAAGAGCTTTCACAGCACATTCCTTAGAAGTCGTTACAGTTGCAATGCACTTTGCATCAATACTCAACTCAGAACAACTTGTTGCCTCTTAGTCATGCACTTTGCATCAATACTCAACTCAGAACAACTTGTTGCCTCTTAGTCATCCAATTCACTGGTTCAAACAATGTAAATTTATATCCATTAGTGGACTTTGCATTTTCCACATCACCTACCCACTTAACATTAATTGCCATCAAGAAACCCATGCACATGAATCTTCTTGCTTCAATATCCCTAATAACAAATAACATATTCAATGGTGTCTCATAGGTGCCTAATGTCCTCTTCACTATTGTCCCATTCTCTTTCCTTGGATTTTCCATATACCTACATACAACCCCTACTACATGTGCAATATTTGGCCTTGTGCACACCATTGCATACATAATGATAGAAACCACACTCGGAAATTTTACCATATCCTCTTCCTCGTGTTTTCTCTTAGGCCTCATGTTAGTCGACAAACCCACACCCACTTGAAATGTACTGCAAGTTGGTTTACACTTCTCCATCCTAAAGAGATTGAAAGTATGTTTTCCACATAATTTATTTCATTAATATACAACTCACTAGTTTGATGGTCTCTCTTCACCTTAATTCTCAAGCCATATTGCAACTCACCTAAGTCCTTCATGCCAAACTCATGTGACAATTGGGACTTAGTCTCCATCACTAGTTTCTTAATATAATCATTGATTAAAATAATGTCATCAACATATAATACTAGATAATAAAGTTAGTACCTTCTTGAAGTAAAAACAATGGTTTTCTTCACTTCTTATGAATCCTTGTCCCATAATGTATTTCTCAAAATTTTGTTACCTTTTGTCCTAGGTTCTGCTTCTATCCATATAACAATATATTCTCCTGGCACACCATGTATTCTCTCCCTTATACAACAAATCCATCTAATTTCTACAAGAAGATTTCTTCTTTTAGCTCATTGTAGAGAAATATCATAAGAAAATGTTAGTGCCAACAACAACATAATACATGTAATCATGGTCACTAGAGATAAGGTCGCATCATAACCAATACCCTTTACTTGAGTGATCTATAAACTTTCGTGGATATTCCACTAGAATAGTTCATCACAACATAACTTGAAATATTATGAAATATTTTATTATGGGCATGTGTAAGCTAATGATGGTATCTCACGACGTGTTAGTAGCAATGCAAACATGGAAAAATAGTAATATGTTAATTTGGAGGAATTATTAAAGGTAATTTTACAATGAATTTGAATATGGTGTAAATAGATGAAACATATAAAATTGAATTATCTTTCCAAATATACAACTTTTATTCGTAGAAATTGTGAATAACTATGTTAAATTTTATTTTTTCTAACAATGGTATGTTATTTTTCCAGCAGAATATAAGGTATATGTCTTCGTTCGTGCAGGTGTTGACTACCTTAACAATGGAATTTCCTTCCAAAAGTTTTTATAATTGTAGAGAACCCATTGTTATAGTGCATTGTAGTTTTTCAAAATTTATGATATTATATATATATATATATATATATATTAATTATGAAATTCAATATATCCTTGAAATTACAACGCCTTACATTTGTGCAGGCTACAAGGGTATTAACATTATCAATTTTGCAGTCGAGGGGAGATGAGGTAGAGAGAATGAAAATCGGTGGAAGATGAGGGAGGGAGAGAGGGAGGGAGGGAAGGATAGAGAGAGAGGGGTAAAGAGAGAGTCGGGAGAGATAGAGGGAAATAAGGAAAGAGAGGGACAAGGAAGAAATAAAGTGAGTGAGAATGTGAGTAAGTGATTGAGAGAGAGAGAGAGAAAGGTAGGGAGAGAGAGAGGGGAGAAGTGTGTGTGTGTGTGTGTGTGTGTGTATATATATATATATATATATATATATATATATAGAGAGAGAGAGAGAGAGAGAGAGAGAGAGAGGTTTTCTCCTTTTTAGTTCCTTTTGATTCCCTAAATACTTATCGATGTGCCATCATTTAATGTTTGACAACTAACTTGATAAGAATAGTTAGAAAACATTGTTTACAAAGCACTGATTAGTGATAAGCAATGCTTAGTAGTTTTGAATCTTTTATGTCTTTTTTCTTGTGTGTGTGTGTGTGTGTGTATATATATATATATATATATATATAGAGA
>CBVK0100357325.1:0-12827 GCA_900067695.1 Picea abies
ATATATATAGAGAGAGAGAGAGAGAGAGAGAGAGAGAGAGAGAGAGTTCTAATTTGAGGGGTCTACCTCAAGATATCTCAAATGGAGCTCAAATCACTCAGCCACTCAAGTTGTGTATGTGTGTATGCAGTGTTTTACCAAGGAAAACCTCATGGAAAACCCAAGGGATGCTTCCCCGTAGTCATGGATGGAATCTCTAATAAAACCCTCGACATAGACAAGTGAGCCTAACCTAGGAGAACTCAAACTAGGCACTTGCTAACACATAACTAGTCAAATGCCCAACAACTAGTTGTACTAACCCCTTGGGGTACACGCACATGCACACACACATACACACATACATGTGCATATGTGCGGACACACACGTTTGTATGTAATCCCCAAGGGTTAGCTTAAGTGGTTTGACTTTCCATGCCGAAGTCGTGATGACTAAGGAGGTCATGAGGTCAAATCCACCCAGGTCCCTTGTGGTTAGGTGTAAATATTGGTTTGTTGGTGGCATTTACCTTCTATGCCATTCAAAAAATAGAGGAAGCACCTAAAGGGTTTCCCATACAAAACTTTATACATGCACACACACACACACACACAATTTTTTATATTTATCATCAAATTTTAATTCATTTGCGAAAAACTAGCCAGGTATGAAGGATAGGTTAGCACATTGAAGAGCAAATGAAGTGTGAAATTGAAACAAAGACAAAATTTTCAACATGTTGGATCATTGCTTTTGTCTGTTAGCCTCAACATTCAATGACTTTTAGCTAAGTACCCATTTCTTTCAAGTTTTCAACATTTTTTCCAATATTATCAACCATCATTACACTATAAGTTTGTATAAATGTAAATTGAAAGACAATGACAATATTTGACCATCGTGAATTTTGTGTTTGACAAGCAAAGGTGAATATCAAATTTCAACAGTATCATGCACTCATTGACCCACTACATGATCCAAGAATTAATCTTGTGATGGGTGAAACCATGTACCTTATCTAATCTACAACCTCATTGGATTGGTCATGATTAGTAAACCCCTCTTAAAGTCAGTGTTGTGATTAAGCCTAGGTTGGTCTTCACTATGTGAGTCCATCTTAGAGTAGCGAAAGAAAAATGCACATATGTCTTGTCAAAATTGAGTTGGTCCTTCTAAAAAGGTGTAACTTACGTTCCTATTTTATGGCTTAAAATCTAGTCTAGCTAATGATTTGGTCTATTTTGGATGATGATTTGTTGGAACCCAATGATTCAAACTCAATTGAATACAACCAAACCTTAATGAAATTGTTGTTTTTTATTACATGTGTTGATTCACATACATCAAAACCTCATATAATTTAAACACATAAAATTCAAAATTTCATCAAAATAAATTAAAATCATTGAATTTCAATGTACCAATAATGAGTGATTAAATTTGAAGGGTTAGTCTTAAATTCATTTTGAAGCGTATATATTCATCCAACCCTTCCTCGATGAAAAGGTGCAAAAGCAATTGTACTTCAATTGACAATTAACCATAGTAAACTAAGTACACAATCCACAAAAAATTCTAAATAAAGCACATCTCTTCCTATATTATGCAATGTTAAAAATTAATCGACCATTAAATAAATAAAATGCAACTTCAATAAAAAAAAATAATACACATACCTTGCAATTTCAAATGTAACCTTCAAACAAGATCAAATAAATAAAATTTCATAAAAAAACACATGAACTTCTTTGGAGGAGTTCCAAAAGTGTTAAAAATCATGACATAAAGTTTTTGACACAATGGGCATTTTTGTAGGCACCCATTTTTCTATGGAAAAGTATTGTTAAAAAGATGTTGTTGTGGCTAGAAATATCAAGAAGAAAGTAAGAGTGTGATATAAAAAGACGCTTATAATCAAGAAAAAGGGAAGTCCGATCTCACTTCCTATATTATGCAATGTTAAAAATTAATCGACCATTAAATAAATAAAATGCAACTTCAATAAAAAAAAATAATACACATACCTTGCAATTTCAAATGTAACCTTCAAACAAGATCAAATAAATAAAATTTCATAAAAAAACACATGAACTTCTTTGGAGGAGTTCCAAAAGTGTTAAAAATCATGACATAAAGTTTTTGACACAATGGGCATTTTTGTAGGCACCCATTTTTCTATGGAAAAGTATTGTTAAAAAGATGTTGTTGTGGCTAGAAATATCAAGAAGAAAGTAAGAGTGTGATATAAAAAGACGCTTATAATCAAGAAAAAGGGAAGGATCACTCCCGTGAATATATAAGCAATGATTTGATGATGTACGAAATTGGAATATTTATGTCTAAACTTAATCAAGAACATGCATGTTAGAAATTTTCACTTAGCTTGAAAATATTTGTATATATGAACAATCATTAACAAACTTGTGTATACAACAAAGAAAAATTATCCATCATGGAGAAGTGTGGGTGTCGAGCACATAAAGTATGGTAATCTATGACACGTCAATCATTATATTGACAAGGATTGACAATGTTCATAACACATGAATTCAAGTGGGGATTCGAGAAGACAAGCTACCCCAACTTTCATTAAGTGATGCTTAAAATTCCATATAGACCAATATGGTGGTAGTATTATGTGGGCATGAGCTATGTGATGGGTTTAATGTTGTGGAAGGGTACATCCTACAAATGAATATATAAGAGCATGAGATTTAGTCAAAAGATTGTCACATGCAGTTCCAAATTTATAAAGTATGAAAGGGTCAATGTTTTTTTTTTCAAATCATATAAGTCATAATCTATCAAATTGTTTGGTGATCAAATCATATTTATAAAAAAAATTATCATTTATCTTGGGTGATAAGCCATTTACATTTTGTTACTACCTTGAAAATTAGACAACAACACAAATACACGAGTTACGCATGTGCATCATTGACAAATAATAACAAATCATCCTATATTACAACATTTATAGAAAAATCAACCTTTCATAGAAATTAGAGAGGACTTACAACAAAAAACAATGGCATTGGAAAATATATTTAGAAATGCATAAAACATTTTCTTCAATTTGCTAAAAAAATCCAATATGAAAACATTATATACAACACGATCTAATACCTACATGTCGAAATACATGAACAAAAAATGGCAAGTCCTAAAAATTGTTGTTTGATGCAAATACTTAACATGATTTCCAATAGAAGTTCATGGTATTCCCAAGTGTATCAATGGTTGCATAAATCTTAAGTCGTAACGAATATTCCATAAAAAAATGGGATGCATAATCATGGATTTGGCGAAAATGTTAAGAAATCCTATTATATATTCATGGAAAGGTTTTATTTTTAGGTGAAAAGTATAAATATAGAGAGAATTATTATCATAAATTAGGCTACAAACTTTTTCATTTTTAATGAAAATATGGAAAATTTTAACCTGAATTTCTTTAATATATATATTTTTAAAACTTAGCCAAATTGGTGAAATTTCGCTTAAAAAAACATTGCCAGTGGTCCAAACCAATTTCTACTTTGTTTCCTCTGCCAATTTTCCAAACCAACTATTCCCTATCAAGGGGAAGGCCATAACCATCACTTTCCATATTATTGATGTGTTATGAGAGTGTTGAATTGGCTTCTTGACCCATTCTTCTATGGATTGAGGAGAAATATACTTATCTTTGATTACCCGTGCCTAGAGTCTAGAGCCTTGTAGTAGTCTCCATGCATTTTTGGCTGCAAGGGCCTTTGAGAAAATTAACATGTTCTTAAGGCCCCATCCACCTTGAGATTTGGGTATTGCAAGTTTTTCCCAGGAAGCTAGAAACATCCCTTTCTTTCCTACCTCCATAGACCAAATGAACTTGAAACTTAATTGTCTGATTTTTTCTAGGATTCCTTTCTGAATCCATGACAAGGACATCCAATCAACAAGGATGGGTTCCAGGACCGATCTGACAAGAACCAATTGACCTCATTTAGAGAGTCGATGATTCACCAATTGTTTTATATATACACAATTTTTTTTTACTTAAGGTGGACATTGAAATATTTTATTTATGGTCGACATTGAAATTTTTTTTATCGTCACATGTCAACTCCATGTTAAGCACTAAATGAATTACACATCTCCCTCACATTGGGATGTAGAAAGCACCTATTGATAGAATAATAATTTTTTACTTTCAATTTCTCTCCCTCTCTATAAAAAGCATAGTCTAAACATGATACATAGCCTTTTCTCACCATATTTCTTTTTCCCAAAATACATTAAAATTTTTAAATAATATATTAATTGTTAAGATTACACAATCCACATGCAATAGGGGTTTTAGAGGGTGCTTGATCCGTTTATGCATTCAAAAATGTAAAATTGCAATTTAATAAAAAAATATATCATTTAGACTTATTTTATAACATTACAATGATGATTGTATAACATTTAGACTTATTTTATTTTATATAAAGTTGATATAAAAATAATTTATTTAAGGTGACCATTGAAATATTTTTTTGTTATTAATTTTTACCTGCCAATTCTATGTTAAGAACTAAAAGAATTACATGTCTCCCTCATACTATTAAAACTTTATGAAACACCTATAAACACAATATAAAATGTTTATACTATAAACAAATAAACAAGGGAAATAGTTGCAAAGCAGCTAGTCCCTACCTCGTATGTATTTTAAGTGTAGTGCATGTATTTTAATTATTTATTTGTAACTCTTACACACTTTCCCTATAGTTGACGATAAAATGCAAAGTCGTTTTGCATTCACCATCGTCAAATACATGCACTTATATGGTTTCCAACTAAGAATATGATAGTAATTTATTTTAACAGTATCAATTACATGCAGTTTTCAGCTAAGAATATGACAATAATTCATTTTAACATTGTAGAACTTACTCTTTTTTAGACTAGATTGCAAACTAACTTAATCTCATTTAAAATTATAATGAACTCTAAATGGCCAATAGAACTCACATTCACGTCCAAGAACTCTCATTGAACTCTACCATAAAGGATAGCTCCAACCACTATCCATCATTGGAAAGGAAAATTTGGTAAGGGAGGAGAGTCCTCATAAAAATTATACTGCTTTGATTTTGCTCCATTCCAACCAGTTAAACTTACCATTAATCATATTGATACCCTATACCTTGAACTTTTACATTCACTTTTCCACGTAGAGAAGCGAGCATACATAAATAGTTTACAGGGTTTAGGTTCTCTTCAATGGAAAATATATGACACTTCTTGTACAAGTTGGTTGGCTTTTCCAGGCAAGGTCGCTTTCAGCGATGGACAGTGAATATATATTGATGCTTGATACATAAAACAAAGATTCTTACACCAAAAATTACAATATAAATCTAGTCGTGGAGTTACCACAAAACACGGAAACTAGACATCCCATATCTTGTGCATAAAGTACTTGAAATGGGAAAGAAGAAAGTGGTGATGAAACACATTCAAAACCCTTGAAGCCACCACACTACTTTCTCGAAACGCAAGAACAAATTGATTAGAATAAAATTCAATCTTTTTGTTCTCTGTGATGCTGAAATAGTCATTATCATCTTCTCTGAAACCGACAAGATTCACGAGTTTGCAATCGACAACGAGTAAGTCATATGTCCCTTCCGATCCCATTAATTTTTCCATGTATTTATTTTTCAGTAATTGCTTTTGGTGAAAAAGTTGTCCCACTTTATTATAATATTTTTTAATACTGGGAAGGATGAACACCTGGCACTTCGGTATGTTAGTCGTGGCAAGTGATCTATCTGTTAGAATAATAGGTGTGCTCATTTCACCAAAGACAATATCTCAATATTATCACCCAACCATAGGCACAAATGCCACCCCCGAGCACCCCAAGGTAGCGTATCTCTCTCCAGAGCTAGCGTACCAAGCAAAAAGTCCAGACCATAACCAAGTAGAAAGTCCGACCATAACCAAAGACCAAGTCACCACTGCAGCAGTTGTCGCTCTCCTCTAGTCATGCGCACTACTTTTCCTTATGCAGTTGTGAGTGTGAGAGTTTCAAATGAGCTCTAGTGCCCTCTTATTTATAGTCCTCCAAGTGACCTGATTGGGCCAACTTCTACTTCTGGAGGATAATAATTTAATATAAATTATTATCTTGAGTCGACTTGTCTTCTAAGGTTATTTCCTAACCTTCTAGGGATTCTCTTGCTTCTTAGAATATTCTAGACTCGTCAAAGGTTACATGTAGAGGTTAATACCTCCCACAACTACCATAATATCAACACTCCCTCCTAGCTAGGGAGGTATTAAAGGAGATGGTCTTGAGCACAAACATACCATTCAACTGGTAGCATCATCATAGCCACATAGGATATCTCATGAACAAATCATGAGCACCATCACCAATATCAGTATCATCTGATAGCATCAACTGCATCATCTCTTGAGGCCATACTCTATATGAGCAATCAGGCATGATGTTTGATAAGTCAATCACTCAACAAAGTTATACAAGGACGATTCTTCTAATCCATACATACGTCCTAGAAGAATGTCAGTCCTCTCAGATGTTGAAATCCACCCTATGGGCTACAGAAACCATTCCTACAGGAATATTAGTCTCAAACTATTTTCTAATTGGGTCATATGTACCATAGAGATCAATCTCTACTTATATGCCTTAGAAAATATCGGTCCTAAACCATTTTCCTAATCAGGCCACAATTTGTGCCTTGGGAAAATACCAGTTCATGATACATCAACAATCTGTCAACCTGGACCATTCTCCACAGAGAGAATGCATGTCTGCCAGCAATTTGTTCTGCCTGGACCATTCTCCTCTTGGAGAATTTTTGTCCACCAACTATTATAATTCCATCCAATAGAACACAATTATGTCTATCCATAGTAGTATACAACTACTATCTAGTGGTACACAACCACTCCTAGTAACACAAAACTACTAATCAGTGACACACATTCACTATCGGTGGATCACATCCACAATAGTAGCATACAACTACATATAGTCTCCACAACAATCATATAATCTGATATCAACATGTATAAATAATATCATGATACAAACTGAGTCATCTAGGCCATTCTTCCACTCGCATCTGTGAGATTTGGAAGAGCATCTGCCCTCAGAAAGTTAAACATCAACCACGGGCTATCTGGACTATTCTTCCCAAGCATAGAAAAATAATTGTCCCTGATTTCTGAACCTGTAACATTCAGCCTAACTAGGCCTTTCTTCCAGCACCAATCAAAGTGCAACCTGGAGAGAATGAGTTTGCCCTAGGGAATGATTGTCCCTTATTGTTAAACCTAGATCATTCAACCTAACTGGGCCATTCTTCTGACACTAATCAAAGTGTAACCTGGAGAGAATGAGTTTTCCCTAAGGAATGACTGTTCGGATCATTTCCTATGGAAATGACTGTCCTATACCAACCTCCTACATCAGACAATTCTTTGAAATTGCTCACAACTGTGAACTTCAAAAGAATGACTGTTTGAAAAGGCATACCATTCTGCTTGACTAGTTCTCAGAGTGACTGCCAAGGAGAATGACTATCCTAGACCATTCCCCCACACTGGCCACAAGGGGAATCGATGTCTATGGTACATCAACAACTTATCAGAACATTTTCGTTATGAAAATGACTGTCCATTCTGGACCATTTTCTGAACTAGAAAATGATTGTCCGTCAGAAATATTGGGCCACTTTCCGAACTGGAAAGTGACTACCCAACCTAGACCATTTTCCAAACTGGAAAACCATTTTCTAAACTGGAAAATGACTGTCCATATATCACTAACATATCAATGCTCCCTCCCAGACTGGGGAGTAGTCACTTCCCTTTCCAATAAGGAAGTCACCTCCATGAGTCCAACTTGTCCCTTAAGTATAGAAACTTTTCATCTTAGACAGAGTCTTTACCAAAATATATGTTATCTGCTCATCAATGGAGATATAATATAGAACCACTTCTCCCATCTGGACTTTATCAGAGAGAAAATAAATTTGATCTCAATGTGCTTTGACCTGCCATGGAACACCGAGTTCTCTGAGAGCTTCACACAACTCTGGTTATCACAATATATCATGGTCGAATCCAACACCTGATCAAACAGTCCAAAAACCAACTTAGGGAACCACACTGCTTATGTACAAGCATCACAAGATGCAATATACTCTGCTTCTGCAGTGCTGAGTGCAACAAACTTTTGTTTCATGCTAGCCCATGATATCGTGGAAAAGCTCAAACTGAAACATATCCAAGAAGCACTTATTTTGTCATATGCACTCCTTGTCCAATCTAAATCGATAAATCCATGCAACTATATATCATAACTCAAACATCCCATGAAGATATTTCAAGGCATACTTTGCAATTATTTGATTCTCATGGCTAGGTTCCACCTGGAACTATTTTCACAACAAAGCAAATATCCGGCTGAGTATTCTCCAAATACATCAACGAACCATTCAATTGTCGATACAAGGACGGGTGTACTGGATCAAAGTCTCTTAACTTCTTCAGATCTGTCATCATGGGAGTTTGTTATGGATTTGCAATCCATTATCCCGGACTTCTGAAGAACTATTTCGATACACTTCCTCTGTCATAGGAATTTTTCACCATGCTTCTGTTGTACATGAGAGTCTCTGCACCAAGTTGCTTGAATCCATACGAGTTCTTCTTCCATTTGCATTCATGAGTCTCTTTCTAGTATACCTCAATACCTTGAGGTTGCTCTATGTATTCTTCTTCTTCAATTACTCTGTTGGGAAGAACAGTCTTTACATCCATCTGATGTAAAATCCAACCCATGGATACTGTAAGAGATATAATGGCTTAGGTAGAGGTATATCTGGTTACTGGAACAAGTTTTCTTCATACTCTTCTCCCTCTATCAAAACTTCCATTCATAAGTCTTCAAGGATTCTTTAATGGACCATATCATTGGGATTAGCTCCCTCCTAATCCCGACTTCATGCATGAATGAGCGATATCTAGAACTTCCTTGTTTTTATTCCAAGACCGCATTTTTCTAGAATTCTGCAATCAATTCCCTCTATTTAAGAGAGTCGATGCTTATGTCTGTTGCATCTCTCTTTGCTTTCTGCAAAGTGTCACAAGCCTGTTATGGTTTCCTTTTAATTACTAAATTCCTCTAAGTCTTTTTAAGTTTATTTCTATCTGTTCTGATTGTTGGCCATCTGGCAGTTGTTGCAAGCATAAACTTCTTCTATGACAGCTTCCGCAAAGATTGTTCATCAAAGGTTTGTCAACATGTTTCACAAGGGTACCTGCCCGGAACAAGACAAGAAGCAAAAGAAAGATCCAGGATAATATGTTTATGATAGGAAATCGAAACAAGAATAAGGACAAGGATAGAGACATTTGCTACAAGCCTGGAAAGACATCTTCATGATATCCTTCATGAGACAACGTGTCCGAGACAACAAGAACAACAATGTTTTTGTTACAACATTTTTCATAGTTTCTTGGTATCATTACTAAGATGATCTTGTCTAAGAACAAGAACAAGAAATATCTCCTAGAGGAGGTGTTAATTCATATTTGCAAATAAGTACACTGAGCAGTATAAGCTATTAAGTACTAATCACTTAAGTGACAATAATAAAGATGTCAAAGTTGAAATGCAAACCTGGATTCTTGCTATTGTTCCACTTGGATTGCTTTTCTTATGAGACAAGTATCCTTTCTGACTTGTCCCTTATATTTAAAACAATATGCTTTCTTGATAGAAAACCGAGTATGATTCCTCCTAGTTATGAGGTTAAATTGATTCATTTGGCATGAGTGACAACATGCTCCCTTACCGGACTTAGTGGGTTATTCCAAGGTCCCTGAATTTACATTGTAGATTTAGAATAATACCTTGTCTTGGGAAGTATGCAGGTGATCCTGCAACAAGACTTGCTTGGTTAAGTAAGCTTGTTAACAACTCAAGGGATTGTATCTTTTTGGATTTACATTGGTTCGTAGTTACCAAAAAAAAAAACTGAGTTAGAGAATACGATCTCAACCTTATAAGATCTTGACTAAAGTCTGTTGGGTATATGTTATATTCTTTGCATGTGTGTGTCTGGGTGCGTTAGGTTCGACAACTGTGTTTGACGATCCCTCTAGTAGTGCTCTTTCTGTCATGTGTGTCAGGTGCTTCCTAGGGGGGGGCATGTATGGCCCCCCTTGGTTACGTGTAGCGTTCAGCAATGGGCAGTAGCCCGGGGCAGCACCCCAAAAAAAAAAATTTGGGCGGTTTTTGCTATTTTTAGCGGTTTTCTAAATTAATCTTGGATTAAGGGATTAGGGTTTTGGTATCTACGGAATACCTAAAAACATTGTATATATTAGATGGTGAATGGTGAAATTCGATATAATGAATATAAGAAAGGTTTTCCCCAGTTGAGGGTTTCCGGTATAAATCTCTGTGTACTATGTGAATGGGCCATTGATTAATTTATGTTTTGCTTAAGAATCTATATGCATTTCTTTACTTCACAGGTTTAAAACGTACATGTGGTATTACAGCTCGTTTTTGGCTTCAGAGGGACACCTTTGTTGTTGAGCGTTTGGCTCGGTCTTGATAGATCAAGTTTATCTTGGGTTTGTGATAAACCTAGGTTTAGTGGGAGCTTTTGCAGTGGAGAGTCAAGTATAGAAAGAGGAATGGTGAGCTCATCTAGAATCGAGATAGAGAACTTCAATGGTAAAAACTTTGAGCTATGGAAGCTCAAAATGGAGGACCTTCTTGTAGACAAAGAACAATGGATTGTTGTGGATCTTGGTACACAACCGATTGGTACATTGTCTACTAGCACACAGGCTACTGGTACATAACCTACTAGTACACCACCTACTGGTATGTCGAAAGAAGATTGGAAGAAGTTGGACAAAAGAGCAAGGAGTACTATTCGACTCTGCTTAGCATATTCGGTGTTGTTGAATGTCTCGGGAGAATCTACAGCCAAGGAACTATGGGATAAGTTGGAGAATTTGCATCAATCAAAGTCCCTGGTAAACAAGTTGTTTCTTCGAAAGAAGCTATATCATCTTAGGATGGAAGATGGAGATTCTGTGACATAACATCTAAATGCCTTTAATACTTTGGTAAGTCAACTTGTCTCTGTTATTATTATGATTGCAGAAGAAGATATGTGTATTACTTTGTTATGTTCTTTGCCAGACTCTTGGGATAATTTGGTTGTAGCAATTGGTAGTACCACTCAATCTACATTGAAGTATGAGGATGTAGTTTCATCCTTGTTATCTGAAGAGATGAGGCGGAAAAGCATGGATAGTCTTAGCACAGATGCTTTATTTGTAACAGGTCATACCCAAGACAAGAATCCTGGTAAGCCTTTAAGGGGGAGATCTAAATCTACAGGTAGATCTATGTCTCCAGGAAAATCTTTGAGGAAATGTTGGAAGTGTGGTAAAACAGGGCATTATAAGAAAGATTGCAAGTCTAAGAAGGTTGAAAAACCAAAGGCATCTGATAGTACCTCTTCCACAGAGGCAAAAACCTCCACTAAAGAAGGAGGTGATGTTTACCTAGCATCTACAGGTACACATGCAGACCCTGATGTATGATTGATCAACTCAGGTGCGTCATACCATATGACTCCTCACAGGGAGTGGTTCTCTGAATATGAAAAATACAATGGTGGTGATATATTCCTAGGAGATGACTCGACAAGCAAAATCATGGGACGTGGAAGGGTTAAGTTGTTGCTAAAAGATGGAAGGATTAGAACTCTCCCTGGGGTTCTGGACATTCCAAAACTTGCCAGGAGCCTAATATATGTAAGCAAGTTGGATGATGCAGGAGTGGATACTGTATTTGGAAAGAGTACTTGCAAGATGGTATGAGGAGCAATGGTGTTGATGAGGGGAGTTCGGTGTGGAACTCTACACAAGTAAGTCTGTGTATTATATTTCATTCATAGATGATTTCTCAAGGTACACATGGATTTTTTTTCTTAGAAAGAAATCTGAGGTATTTGATAAATTTAAAGAGTTTAAGGCTCTTGTAGAAAATCAGATAGAGAAGAAAATAAAGGTATTGAGAATAGATAATGGTGGAGAATTCTACGGAAATGAATTTGAAGAATTCTGTAAGAAGTGTGGTATAGCAAGGCAAAAGACTACTCCATACACTCCTCAACAGAATGGAGTTGCAGAAAGGATGAACTGGACACTGATGGAAAAACAAAGGAGCATGCTCAGCGGTGCCGAGTTAGGACAAGAATTATGGGCAGAGGCAGTGGGTGTAGCATGTTACCTGGTCAATCGATCACCTTCATCAGCGTTAGATGACAAAACTCCACACGAGGTATGGACTAAAAAGAAACCCTCTCTTCAACATATTAGAGTGTTTGGTTGTGATACTTATGTACATGTTCCAAAGGAAAATAGGAGTAAGTTGGATAAAAAAAAGATGAAAAGTGTATCTTTATTGGTTATAAAGATGGTGTGAAAGGTTATAATCTTTGGAACCCATAAACTAAGAAGATTGTTTACAGTCGAGATGTTGTTTTTAGAGAGGTAAAAGATGTGTCCAAATAGGAATTCCTACCAAGGCAAGACGAACCTGAGAAAATAGAGCTAGAGTTGGATGATGCAAAATCTGAATCATCTGAAGAAGATGAAGTAGAAGAAGAAGAAGAACCTCATACCCCATTATTGAGGAGATCAGTGAGAGAAAGAAGGCAGCCAGAAAGGTATAGTCCACCTAATTTTCGTTCCAATTTTGCTTTATCTATTACTGATGGTGATCCCAAAACTGTCAGGGAAGCAGTGA
>CBVK0100357326.1:0-12827 GCA_900067695.1 Picea abies
TGTGGCATTTTATGTTCTCCCTTAACATTGATGTTTTCCAATGTTCAATGCGTAGAAAGGCCTATTATGAGGACTTGGTGATGTAGAAATATTTATCGAGTTAGTGATTGATTCAATGAACATTGAAAACAATATTAATAAATCAAATGGCAGGAAAAAAGTGAGTTACAATTTTAAAGTTTATTGGACTAAGTTTGATTCTTTTCTTAGTTATATGTTTCTATTTATAACAACCTATTATTTTATATTGTTGACTTATATCTCTAGTTCAACAAAATAACATCTTTTGTTTCATTTGTGTAAAATAAATATTTTAATAAATGGCCCCTATATCACCATCAATATAAATAAATGTTATCATGTTTGATATTCACACTTTTTTCACTATCAAAATGCTATAGAGATAATGAGAATAATGTTCCCTTATAATGCACTCCCAAACAAGGTAATTCCCAACACATACTTCAAGAGAGATAGCCTAAGTTTCCTTCCTAAGGAGGATTCACCCACCCTACAAAAAAATTTCAACTCAACATCTATCACTTAAGGAGATCATCCTCTTTTCAATCTTTCTATTTTGACTTGAGTGTATTAAGTGTACTTATGTAAATGCATATTTCCATCCCTACGACTATGTGCATGAGTTATTTAATATTTATTCATATTGTGTGGACCTATTGGGAGGTTTTATTTGACACCCTCCAATATCATTTTTACCATCCAATCCACCTCACAAATTTATTGTCCAAATGGTATCATCCCTGTCAAGAAACTAGGAAGACATTGCAATAGTGCATTAAGGTGTTCACTTGGATTTATATTCAACTCCAAGTTCTATATATAGAGGAGGTATTTATTGTGTCACCACTTGGGAGGCATTATTTTGCACCCTCCAATAGAATGTTCACCATCCAATCCACCTCACAAATATATTGTCTAGATGGTATCATCTCTGTCAAGAACCTACGAAGTCATTACAATAGTACATTGAGGTGTTTACTTAGATTTTCATTCAACTCCAGGTTATAGATCTATAGGAGATATTTATTGTTAAATCTAATTCTAGTGTGTTCACTTTTTTTATATTCAAAGTTTCTATTCTTGAAAGTGTTTCCCTTGACTAGGACTTGGAACATTCCTTGGAAGTTGAATGTAAAGTTCAATGGTGGACTAATTTCCAAGTCTCCCAAAACCCTAACTCTCATTCCAACCTCCACAGTTAGAGTTCTCCCAATAGTCCTATAACATTTACTCCTCATTCACATAACCCTAAATTTGTTATTACTTCTTCTCCTAGATTTGATCAATGGTTCCACTACCATTGAACACAATCAACAATATTAAAAATAGCCATGATCTCAACTATCCATATTCATCTCAAGA
The DNA here is from genome assembly GCA_900067695.1 of Picea abies. NCBI lineage: Eukaryota > Viridiplantae > Streptophyta > Pinopsida > Pinales > Pinaceae > Picea > Picea abies. The sequence goes on from CBVK0100357326.1 coordinate 1,384, forward strand.
ATTGTATATTGACTCTCCCTCTTGTCTTCCCAAATCCATCATTACATCCTACACTTCGTATCCTCTAATGATTGCATAGATACTTAATTCTCTCACTTGCTTTCTCTTTTTTTCAATTGAACACAAAGAACCTTCTTCCACATCTACCAAAATTTTGAAATCTTACACTAATAGACTACAGAGTCTCATATAGGATCTCTCATCACCCAAAATTCATAAAAAAGTCTAAAACCAATAAATATATTGATCACTATAGTTACAAGCTCTAAGAAATTATCACTATATTAATTCAATGGTATCATTTAGATATTCCTTTTGTCCAACCACATCAAAATATGGGACACTAGGAGAAGCTTTCGTAATCTTCCCTAGCAATGTCATGTCTAGGTATACATGAGTCTTATCTCAACCTTGGGTGACAATGTTGTCTCTTGTACCTATCCTCTTTTTAGCATCATTGTTTGTATCATTGATTATCATCACACATATGGATTCAATGGCCTCAAAAACCCTTATTTCGCCTACAGTGTACTTGGATGTTGACCTCCTCAAAGCTAACTTTCTTACATATGGCCCTACTTACATATATCCGAGAGAGGCCCCTGTAGGATGGCATCTCTACCCATAGGAGCTTATGGGTATATATTCCATCTACAAGCATCCTACAGGACTATAGGAATCAACTGATTTGTTTGAAGATGAATTCCACACAATTTAGATATTTTTTTTCTAAAATACAAAATTTTCAATGCCTTCAATAATGCATTAGAATCTTGAGTGAAATTATTATTTACCATCTCATAGTTGCTTTCTAGCATTTTTTGATGTCTTTCTAATTCTTTTCCATGAAATATGTCTTTGGTTTTGTCAATTTGTTTTTAAACATGGAAAAAATTACTTCTATTTTCATTTCAATGTCACTAAACTGTTTATTCCAATCTCTTAAGAGCCTCTCAATTTTGTCCAAGACTTCTTAGGTATCATCCTGAAATATCTTTCAACATGGTTCTCAAAGGTAGAGAGTACAACATCAGTCCAAACATATGTGTGGGAAATGAAACTTATTGAAATGAAAATGCATATTTAGCATGTGTCCAATGCTAACATCACTTTATCTGATCAGTCAAGAATAGTAACCTAGAAGCATAGGAAACCACAACTGCAAGCTCACATATAGGGATGATATTTCCTTGTATGATTGAAGAAATGCATGTTGTACAATATGGGCAAGGAACATCCTTCTGACCAGAGTACATAGGTGTAGAATTTTCCTCACCAACAAAAAAAGGCTTTATGAAGTCAATTCAGTTTTTTTTAACATTCTACAATTGCATATCACATGCCTACAGATCTCGTCAAGCCTTTGTCGCATGTATTGCAGGGGGTTCACTTTCCAACAATCATCAAGCAAAGTTAGTAGTTGTACTAAAGTTTCCTCCCTTGTAACAAACACCGATGGTATTCAACAAATCCAACCTCAAATGGAATTTTTGAAGGTTGCAATGATAAAAATAGGCTACAAGATTTTGATGTTGACCAATATAATCCTTAACTTCCTTTCGATTGACCTACATCTCAATTATTCATTAAACCTCCCATTTTTTGTGGCTTTGTAAGCTAGTCTAAGTTTCTCATCTAATAAATAAATCCTAAATACCAAAGCTAATGGACCTATGACATTTGGACTAGAATTCTCACTCTAGAAAACCAAGTTGTCGACTTAAGAGTCGCATGGCCATATTAATGTTACCAACAATTGCTTGATCACCTGCAAGAGAATATTTCCATATCCATATTTGACTTATTGGCATACCTGGTGATGGTGTAACAATGGACACTATGAGTTGTACTTGCAACATTTGCAGATGTGACATCTACAAGTAGCTCTAAATATTCTATATCCTATCCTCGCTCATCATCATCATTTCCTCTTAATTTTGTATCATCTACCACCACAATCTCACCATTCTGTACAACATTTTCCTGGGGTTTTCACAGGAGAAAGAGGTGTCTTGGGGAATATCCTCTTGAAGGGGGTGTTGGAATGTGCCAAGGGGGCTTAATTTGTTTTTAATAAAAGGTATTTTTCATTTCAAATTTATATAGGAATACCCAGAATTAATAGTTTACCGACATCATACATTACTTAGAAGCACTGAAAGTCAGGGATTTAAGTGAAATAAATGATGGATGTAAATTTTAGGTTATCTTTTTCAGGACTTTGCAATGAGCATCTGTTTTTTGAAATACATATTCCAAAATATCCACTGCCATTTCCTTTAGGGAAATAAATGAAAATCCTAAAAGTCCTTACATTAGCATAGCGAAAGCATGGTTCTAAAAGGTCTTGCATCTGCATAGCAAATGGATGATTATGAAAGCTCTTAAATTGTGTTTCAAGATAAAATACATGATCTAAAAGGACTTACTTGAGATTTACAAGAAAATGCACAACCTATATGGAGGCATGCCTAGAAAATTACTGGCATGTACAATTGATATTTTGTTGGTCTTCAAGAGTTGAGTTTCAAACTAACATGTGAAATGTTTTAACACTTGCATGTACCTAACAATTTTCACTTTCTCATTAGTAGTAACTAAGAAAAACCTACAATCATAATCATGTTGCTTAAAATTCTTAATAAGATCAACCATTTAGAATTATGGAAACAACCAAGGAGGTTCTTCATAAGACTTCAAGATCACAAGAATGTGACAGGTCTCATTTATCATTTCTATCTCCCTCCTATTTCATTTTTCTTTAATTTTAGCTTTGTTATATTTGATTTCAATCATATTTCCAAATAGGTTATAAGATAACAAAGAAAACCAAGGTATATCCAAAGGAATTGTTGACCTATGTCTAAATCACCATCACCCATGCTTATGGGTAAAAAAACAATTCTCAGATTTCTTGAGGAAGAGTTTTAGTAATCAAAACTTGCCAAAACGTTTGCCACTCGTACACACTCAAGTAAGTTTTTCGAACAATTACAAAGTTTTGTGAGATATTGAGTATCTACAATTGATAAAGAAATGTGTGAACTTGGAGACTGCCAAGTTCCCAAAGCACAAAAAGTGAGATCTATCCAAGTAAAATTGGGTGTTGACCCTTGAGAGGCTTGATGCCTTAAGGGCATGGATTCACCTATTTGAATTTCAAATCGCATAATTGGATGGAGCATTGTGTTTATTTATGACTAACCATAATTCCTTAATTAAAAACTTACAAAATTCTTATATTTTCTATATCCAACGAGTTTGTTGCATCATGTACCTTGTCCTCCCCTAAATTTTGGGATGTCTCACTACTTATCATGTACCTTGTCCTCCCCTAAATTTTGGGATGTCTCACTACTTTTTTTCCATAGGTTAATATTCTAAATAAAAATTCAAAATTTTTATTAGAATAGGTATTTTTTAGTTTTATATTATTTTATTTCGTTTGTTTTGTCTAGATATTAACTTGGTTTTAATATATTAGAGTAATTTATCTTCTTTTATTTTTTGTTGGTTTTATTTCTATATTACATTTTACCTTTCATTAATGTACATTTGGTTTAATTTTAGCTTTATTTTTACTTTTAAGTTAGTTTATCATTAGTTAAAATTGTAAATAATGTTAGTATTATTTAATTGATGTTAGTTGTATTATCTTTAGTTTTATTAAATTTTAACCTTATCTAGGTTCTAAGTTATTAGGTTTAATTATATCAGTTTTAAATTTTATTTATTTTTAATAGCTATATTTATAATTTCTTTGTATATATTGATTCGAATTTATTAAAATTAATTGTATTTCATTTTAAATATATAGAATATAGTATTAAAAATAATAAAACTATGTGTTTATGTGCAAATAGACTGTGATTAAATGTGGAGTGTTGATCATAAAATCACAGAGATCTACAGTTTATAATGAACCTCACTACCCCAGGTCGATCGACATTTAAAAGAGAATAACCCCCCTTCGAGACGTAGGGTGGATTTGATCCATGATATGTGTCTACAGAAGGATCCACCTCGACCCCTCATCACATGTTATTCAAAACTGTCACTCAACGTCGTGCAGAACTATGAAATTAAACCACCCTATTGCTCCTGAAACCATCGATTTTGTAAATATTTCATTTGTAAATATGTTATATTAGAAATTAATAAATGATTTGTTTAAATGTGTGTGTAAATAAAATATCATTTTCTCAGTTATTTTTATAAAAGTGCATCAGTTATTATTAATGAAGGACGAAAGAGACCTGAACTCACCCAATCCTTTTCAGAGCGTACTTTTGTCATATTTTTCAGCAAAATTAAGGGTTTTCTTTAGAAATTGTTATGGGTAAGAAGACAAAGGCCCATTTCCTATAAATTTGTCAAAATGTCAAAACCATCAAGTTCTAAAATTTCTAGAACCCTATCTACAATAGAACCTAATTTGAAGGATAGGGATTCTCAAATTTTCGACCCGATTACTTCATTTGATCCCTATGAATTGCATAAACTATATTTTGACATATATAATCAGTTACATGATTATTTTCATGCATGGGAGTCAAACTTGGCCCGTTTCATTATTCCTTAGACTCTTAATTTCCCATAATTTTTTCACTAGCATGCTTTGAATTATGTCCCATCCTCTAAGAGTATATTGTCCAAAATTGGGTCATTGTTATTTGAAATTTCAACTGAGTCAATTTGTGAGATGTTGAAAGTCCAACAAATTACAGACGGTCAGGTCTTAAATGAAGAAGTTTTAGCCATTGTCTATAAAGAGTTAAATTTACATGACAGACAAGCTTTAATATTGTCTTTAACAGAGAAATATATCCGTCCTCCTGAAGATTCTGATAATTATGAAACTATTATATTTTCACCAATCTTGCAATAGATTATTAGCATGGATTGTTTTGTTTTGGGATATGACAGTGATAGGATTTTGTATAACACTATATTAGGTATATTTAAGTCTATTTTCCCTTTGACAATCAAACCAATTGCTAGATTCCATTTTCACAGTATATAGTTAATTCTCTGCATTATCAACTCATTGAATTTACACTGAGTAGATCCTGTAGATATCAATATTATATAGTATATTTTATTTTTCTTTCAAAGAAAATAACTTTTCAAATTTGAACTTAGAAACTTAAGATAATGCTGGAAATCTTTTGTCAGTGATTCAATGGACACCAATAGTAAAAAAGAAGCCACAAAATGTTGGATTTTCAGACTTAGTCAATACTTATGGCTATATTATATACCTTGTTTCATGTAAAAAGTCCTCCTAGAATATTTCCCGAAGTAAAGACACTTTTGCATTACCCTATGGAAACTAAACTAGGAGACTGATATTTATTCAAGAAATATATTGAAATAACGATATATGGAGCATAAATTAAACCTTTTATATTGCCTAAATTCCTTACCCTGAGTATTTTTTCCTTATAACTCATAAGGAAAATTCTTAATTCAGATGATATTCATTTTGTTTCAAAGAAAAAGAGGACCAATTCAAGTTGAAAAGAGAAGCGGGACCTTTTATTGTGAACAATAGAAAAGATTTGCAGGTTGTAGAATCAATGTTGCAAGGGTTGAATCTTGAACAAGGAGAAACATGGAAGTATGATCCTTTTATAATCATATCATCCAAAAGACAAGAGTTTCAATTAATTTCATATGAGCACCATAGCAAACCTTGAGTGGAGAAGATAATGAGCATATACAGTTGGAAAGGTGTTCAGAAGATTATTCAGGGAAAAATATAGAACGTATCTCAGATTTCTCAGATAGTGGTCATTGATACACCCCAAAAGTAAGACAAATCATTTAAAATAAGTTTTCTAGAGGAGCTTCAAGTTGTCTCAGAGTCAGAAGATGAGCATTCCAGGAAGAAGGAAAGGATTGAAGAAAACACAGAGGAAATTATCGAAGATATTCAAGTTATCAAAGATACATCAGAAGAGACTCAAAAGAAACATGATTTTATAGTAGAGTTTCTTCCATAAGCTATCTTTGATAACTTACAAAATAAAGAAGGTGCAGAATCTTTAGAAATCAAGCCAAAAATATATATTTTTAGAATATGAGAAAATGAAGGACAAAAATAGAGATCAAGAAAGTTGTTTTGCTTGAGCTTGATAAAGATTCTTCTAAATATATATTATTGTATACATTATATTTTGAGAAAGGAAGATTTAATTTGTCACTATTGTAACCTAATGATCAAAACCTTAGAAGTGCTGACAATTATAGAGCAACAAACTTTTCAGTTGATCTTGAACAAATTCATATCAAATTTTCGACCCAATTACTTCATTTGATCTCTATGAATTGCATAAACTATCTTTTGATAGATATAATCAGTTAGATGATTATTTTCATCCATGGGAGTCAAACTTGACCTGTTTCATTGTTCCTTAGACATATAATTTCCCATAATTTGTTCACCGGTGTTCTTTGAATTATGTCTCTTCCTCTATGAGTATATTGACTAGAACTAGGTCATTGTTATTTGAAATTTCAGTTGAGTCAATTTTTGAGATGTTGAAAGTCCAACAAATTATAGATGGTCAATTCTTAAATGAAGAAGTTTTATCCATTTTCTATAAATATTTAAATTTACATGATGGACAAGATTTAATATTGTCTTCAATGGAGAGAGATAGTAATCCTCATGAAGAGTATGATAATTATGAAACTATTATATTTTCACCAATCTTACAATAGATTATCAACATGGCTTGTGTTGATTTGGGATATGATAGTGATAGTATTGTGGATGACACTATATTAGGTCTATTTAAGTCTATTTTCCCTTTCACAATCCAACCAATTGCTAGATTTCATTTTGCACAATATTTAGTTAATTCTTTTCACTATCAACTCACAGAATTTACACTGAGTATATCTTGTAGATATGAATCTTATCTAGTATATTTGAATTTTTTTTCAAAGAAAATAAATTTTCAAATTTGAACTTAGAAACTAAAGATAATGTTGGAAATGCTATGTTAGTCATTCATTAGACACCAATAGTCAAAAAGAATCCACACAATGTTGGATTTTTAGACTTTGACAATACATTTATGGCCATATCATAAGCCATGTTTCATGTAGAAAGTTCTCCTAGAATATTTACTGAAGTAAAGACACTTTTTCTTGACTCTGCATAAACTAAACTAGGAGACTAATATTTGTTCGAGAAATATACTAAAATAAGGATATATGGAGCACAAATTAAACCTTTCAAATTGCCCAGATTCATTACACTAAGTACTTTTTCCGTAGAATTCATAAGGAAAAGTTTTAATTCAGATGATATTGATTTTGTTTCAAAGAAAAAGAGGACTAATTTCAAGTTGAAAAGATAAGTTGGACATTTTATTGTGAACAATAGAAAATCTTTGTAGGTTGCATAATTGATGTTGCAAGGATTGAATATTGAGCAAGGAGAAACATGAAAGTATGATCTTTTGTAATCATATCATTCAAAAGACAATAGTTTTAATGAACTTCCTATGAGCACCATAGAAAACCTCAAGTGGAGCAGATAATGAACCTGTATAGTTGGGAAGATGTTCAGAATATTCTTCAGGGTAAAATACATAATGTATCTCAGGTTTCTCAAACAATGATCATTAATACACCCAAACAGTAAGAGAAATCCTTTAAAATAAGTTTTATAGAGGAGCCTCAAGCTGTCTCAGAGTCATAATATGATCATTCCAGGAAGAAGCAAAGGATTGAGGGAAACATAGAGGAAACTTCAGAAGAAGATATTCAATTTGTATAAGATACATCAGAATAGACTCAAAATAAACCAGCTTTTACAATAGAGTTTCTTCCATCAGTTGTCTTTGATAACATCCAGATTCAAGAAGGTGCAGAAACTTCAAAAATCAAGCCAAAAAATATATTTTTAGAATATGAAAAAATGAAGGACATATATGTACAGATAAAGAAAATTTTATTTCCTAATCTTGATCAAGATTCTACTGAATATATATGATTGTCTACATTAGATTTTGAAAAAGGAAGATTAAATTTTTCAATATTAGAACCTATTGATAAAAACCTTATAATTGTTGACAATTATAGAGAAATATAATTTTCAGTTGATCTTGAACAAATTCATATAGTTGACAAGATAAAATTGCTCAGACAAACAAGAGAAATGGTGAATAGATATGTCATCCAAATGAATCTTGGTATGAAGAAATTGCAAAAGGTAAATAGTCAATTGAAGGAACAAATGAGATAGGAAAAGGTAATTACCAGGACAAAGAAAATAAAGATTGATTATTTTTTTAAGAAACTCTTAATACTGAGAGACAATTATAAGGATGAGGATCCAATGCAACAAATAATGACCTCAGAATATAATTGTATCCTTATACTAAAGAAGAAGCTACAATCTACTGATCTTGATCCTGTGCAGACTCTAGAGCTACAAGCAATCCAATGGGAAAAGATCAACTTTTAAATCAAATGGTTCACATGAATGAATAGATCAAATTATATGAACAACAAATTCATATTTTGAAACAACCATATTCATCATAACAAGTTTTATCATTTGCAGATTCATCATAATATCTAGTTAATGCTTTAGCTTAGCTAAATTTTAAGGAAATTGAATTGGAAAAATCCAAGAACAAAGTGTCTACAACAAATGATGAAATTAAAACTCTCAGAGATCAAATTATAGAAAGAGATAAACAACTTAAGATATATAAAGAATATAAGGCTAAGATACAAGAGGATTATGCATTGTTGAAAACTAAATTAGGAGGAAAATCATATTTGATAAGAGCCATACGTTTGATTTGGGATAAAATTGTTGAGGAAATCACCAAAATTTGGGATTATATCATAATATCGATGAAGAATATGGTTTGGAAATGAAGGAGGACTTATAATAAAATAATGACATTTAAATATCCAACAAAGTAGGATTGGGATATACACATTTAGTTAGAATGACTTGGAAAACAACTTTCAACCAAATCATGGATCATGTTCTAGAAATATTTTATTTTTGTAATTTATGTTGACTTGTAAATAGATTGCATAACCAATTTTGGTTACAAGTGATATGACTATAAGTATACACTCAATTGGAATGTAAAGGGACTTTGTTCTACTGAAAGGCCCGAGAAGAAACAATTATTAATGAAAATTTTCATTTACAAAGATTAAAATATTCTTATTTTCAAGATCTGGGTTATGTGCTTCTAATTTTTCATAATCATTTTCTTTATTTATATATGCATGATAAGTGTGGCAAGTTGTTATGATAACCATTTTCGCAGTAACAAAGGAAAACCATTAAACATATCTTTCAATTGATTCACTATAAGTGTTTCTATGACCTATGTTGTATTATTATGCCTTTAAATTTTAAGAGAAATTTTCTTTTAAAATTTATTAAAACATATTCATTACAAGGATATAGTTTTGTTTGCTTATTCCATTGAAGGATAAGTAATATTTATTCAATTCGAATACATTATTTATCTTTTCGTTGTTGTTTTTATTTTTCAATTGTCCATCATATTGATAAATTTCAATCAAATCATAGAGTGACAACAAGCCTTTTATAATCTAGTAAATATTCATTGATAGTTAAGTAGAAATTCTAGGGCACTACATAAGTTCTTTGTTTAGCTACATAAAAATTCAAACTAATTGTAAATTATTATGGATTCCTTGACATAATTCCCTAGCTAGGAATCATCTCAAGAACAACACTACCTACATAAAACTAAGAAATTATTAATGCCCTTTTATTGCAAACTAAGCATTGACCTTTTATGAATAAACTATGTCACTCACATTTTTAACTAGTATTAACTTATTATAAAGTAAAACACAATATAACCATTATTAATGCCCCCAATCCTCCGATTTTTATCTTATTTGAGCACATTGATAGATCTTCATCTATCTACTTGTCATGTATTTTAACTTTAGTTTATGAAATTATTTCAGATATTCTCAATTTAGAATAGTAGTCATCCCATTCTTGCTCTTTATAGATACAGTGCCTCTAAATTTTCTGACCTTATTTAGGCCAAGCAGTTGGTGAAGATATATGCAGACTACTCTTTTGTTGGACAATATCGCAAATCGATCTCATCAATTCCAACCAACTATTGAATGTAGTGATTATGACCCTCCATATAATTTGTTCGACATGTTAGCACCCTATAATTTGTGTGCCTAATTTATAATCTTAATAGCTCATTTTTGCAGTGTTTTGGAATTCTCACAATGAAATGGCACTTTTGCAGTGCCCTGTAAAATTTCATAGCGACGAAGTTTCACAATGAGGGGGATTTTACAGTGCTCCCAAGCTCAATGTTTTTTTAGTGACAAGCAGGTGCTTTTCGAACACCATCTTAGTTAATGATGAAGATATGGAATTGGGTGCAAAATTTTATCTGGTTTGGAAAATAAAAAAAATTGTTTTTTAGATCATTTTTGGTCTTCGGTTCATTGTAGGGCTTAAAGTAAATTCTCCAAATATTATTGGATCTGAGGCCCAATATCCAATTCTGCAACTAGCCATCTAAGTCACAACACATATCAATCAATGGAGATTGACATATATAAGCCAAGACACCAAGGGAAGAGCCCACAGGTCGAGAGTATGCACAACGCATTAGAAATCTCTCCATACCTCGACATCTATAAATCATTTCAAATAAAAAATGTGTTTTCATCTGGGATATTCTCCCTGCATACAAAATAAAGCTACACATCATACAAATTCCCTATTCAAATGTTCAAGGGTGCAAGCATCCAATATTAGTACCAAGTGGTCAAGACTGGTATCGAAAAGCACTTACTAAGATGCAAAATTATAGCTTACCAAGATGCAAAATTATAGGAAATTTCTCATTCAAAATCGAACACCAAATGCCAGTGCCAGCAAGTGCCTTGGCTCATTGTTTATAGGAAACAAGAAAAATGTAGCATTGTAAAACCCCGATGCCGGGTCTAAAGGGGATCAATTCACGCAAAGTAGAACTCGATCACATCCAACATTTAGAGGAGGATGTCATGTGTTATGAAGTTGGAGGAAAACATCGATTAGCCAATTTCCATATGTTAGGAGAAGGGGCCCAAAGGAATCCAAAATTCGAGCAGATCAGAGAAACAAAGGTTTTTGTTAGTCAAGGACCCTTATATCATCCATATATGCATTCTATTATATGTATTGTAGCAGAATGTAACATCCCGCTCTAGCGCACTGAGAAACTTATTCCTTGAGGACACTTGCTCACAAGTGATCCAGACTTTTATGATAAGAAAACATTTTATCCTTGATTATATGTGATATGATAGATGACATGATGTTTTACTGCCTTGACATGGACAGGTGATATTGAATCGGTTTTACTGAGTGTGTAGGGTTTTTGACCTTGAGGATGCAGAGGCAT
>CBVK0100357327.1:0-12826 GCA_900067695.1 Picea abies
GCTCTTCCGATCTCACCGAAATAGAAAGAGGAAGAATAGGAAGAAGAAATCACCAACCTTTGCAAGTCATGTTGGAGATAGGTTATAAACCTCTACAAGTCAAGTTGAATATCAACACCTGACCTCTACAAGTCATGTTGGGGGCATGAACCTAGTCCCTGCAAGTCATACTAGAGTTCAATCACTAGCCTTTGCAATTCATGTTGGAGATGTGCAACCGACCAGTGCTATTCATATTGGGGGCATGGATTCTGTTGAGAAACCTAAACAGATAGGACATAAGCCTAAGTTCCCTTGTAATATTTGTAAGGGAGATCACCTTACTCATTTATTCCCTGGCCTTCTAGAGGTACGAAGGTTGTGGTCCATGTCTGCAAGCTCTTCCAATTCTGAGTCTTCTGAGGTTTCCTCACATATTTTTCAACTAGTGGTTGAGAAAGTGGTCGTGTCGATACAATCTTCGGCCGATACCACTTCCCTTTTTGGGGGTGATACACCTTTAGACCACGTTGTCTCACAGAATATTCATCCAGTGGCTGAGAAAGTGGTCACGTTGATGCAATATTCAGCTGATCCCACTCTTCTCTTGGAGAGTGTCAAGTCTACCAAAGTGGTCATGACGATACAATCTTCAACTGATCCCACTCTTCTCTTGGAGAGTGATGTGTCTGCCAACTATGTTTTTAGCATTTTCAATTCAGTACTTTCAAAACAAGGGGGCATTCCGCTCACTTCGAGCACACCCCCTCCAATCACTAGGATGGTTTCCTTTGATTGGAATGACCTTGTCGAGCCTCGTCTTCCTTCTTCTGTACCCTTTCAAATAAGGGTTGAAGTTAATTCTAATAAAATTTACCGATGTATTGTAGATGAAAAAGCCTCCACAAGTATTTTATCCTCCTCAACTTGGCAAGCTTTGGATTCTCCTGGGCTTGTGTCTGCATCCCATGAGATGTTAGATTTTGACAAACATCCTAGTGAATATTTAGGGATTCTTCCTCGGTTTCCTATCTTGTTAGCTGGGAAGATTGTCCTTGTCGATGTTATAGTGGTGCAAGGCCCGTTAGATTTCAATATGCTTCTCGAGCATGATTATGTATATGATATGAATGTTGTGGTGTCTATGCTTTTTCGGGTGATGCATTTCCCTCATAATGGAAGAATTTTCATTGTCGACCAGCTGGCATCTGATAACCACCATCCTAATTCAGCGTTATTTCAGCCTGCCCCTTTATATGTTCCTAGTGTTTTTGTAGAATCTACCCTGCAGGACTCCCTCATGAGCACGCATTGTTGTCTTTCAAGCTCACTTTAAATTATGAAAGAAACGTCCAATGAGACTGTATTTATTCATTTCGTTCTCATCTGAATTAACTGAGAAAAGTAGACCCCTGGAGTCTTCTTTAAGCCCTTTTCAGACTCCTTAAAAATGAAAATGTTGTCGAGCGCTCTTTTTTCCCTTCACGATTGCCAAACTCGAATTTGAAGGCACATCTGTTCGGCAGTAGTTTACCCCTATTTCATTCTAGATGACTAATTTCACGAATAAAGGTATTCTCTAGGAACTTCGGTTCGCTAGAAGAGTATTCTCAGGCGTAATTTTAACCCTTTTTTGGGCCTGAGGGACTAAATATTCGAAAAAGGAACCTTCTCCTTGTTTTGGTTTATCACCTTTTTTGGGCCTTGGAGATTACTTAAGAAAAAGGAACCTCCATGGAGTCCATAGTTAATCACTTTTCAGACTCCCTAAAATTGAAAATACCGTTGAATGACCTTGTTCCTTCACACTCGTTAAATTGGTCCGAAAGAACATCTACTGGCATGAATTTAACCCTTTTTCCAGCCTGCAGATTATAGTGAAAAAAGGTATGCCTCAGGAGATTCGTCTCGCCGGGAGAGTCCTCCTCAGTAAATTTTGTTCTTTTTCGGGCTAAGGAGACTAAACTCAGAAAAATCATGTGAGTCCATAGTTAAGCTCTTTTCAAACTCCTTAAAATTGAAATGTTTGTTGAGTGATCTTGTCTTTTCCACACTCGTTAAAATGGTTTTGAATAGACTTCTTTTCAGTGCAAGTTTAACCCTTTTTCGAACCGACTAGACTATATCTGAAAACGGTACTCCCTGGAGTCTTCTTTTACATTTTTTCAAACTCTGTAAACGTGAAAAAACTACTGAGATTACCTTCTCTGGGATCGTAAAATTACATTGAAGGGGTCTCATTGTGTCTTGCTTAATCACATTTTCATCCTTGAGTATTTAGCTTAATGTTGGATCCATGTTTCTATCAAATGAACCTTTGAAGCATGTCTTATACGTAAGCCTTGTTGCACTTCTTGCCTCTAGGACCTGACACCTTGACCCATGGAGGAATTTTCCCCGAGTGTCCTTTTCCTACACATGTCTCCTTTCTCTAAGCATTAGTATGTTCCTTACGCTTGGAACTAGTATACTTTATTGTGACACTCGTTCCTCCTTTGTAACGTAGAATTATTTTATTCTTTCTCTAGCTCTTAAAAATTTGAAAAAGACAAAAAAATCAAATATTCCAAAAAGAGGGGATGGGAAATATGTATTCTTTTTTTCAGCAGCACAAAGAGTTGCCATGGGAAAAGGCACATCCTTCCATTTGTTTGTCAAACATTGTGATATAGTATGACCTTAAGAAGTTGTTATCGCTACATAGAGCTCGTTCCTCCTCTGTTTGGTTACTCTTCCAAACACATGGAGAGTTTGTGTTGCCTCCTACATTATGAACTTATGTCAATGTCATGCTGCTTGAGTCTAATCATCTTTCGTTTTTCTTTCCAAGGGAAGTTTCTCTCAACCTGAGTCATCCTTTCCGTAGTTTGTCTCTTAACCTTCATGAGTCGACCATCCCAAGAGTCTAGTCAAGTCCTGATTCAAAATCGATGAAGCTCTCTGCCTGATCATCGAGATCCTCATGTATTTTCCTGACGAGTCGTCGAAGACCTCAGGGTATTGATTTATACACTCCCATTATACTCCTAACTGAGTTTTGAAGATATTGTAGTTGTTGTTCAAGATATGAATACCTCATCTCCATCCATCGAGCGTCATTAGCTTCTTGAAGATGGATACTATACTTGTATATCTTCGACTGATTTTGAGATGTAGATCCATCGTGTAATGCTCAGGGCTACACTTTATATATTTATATGACATGGATCTGCAGTGTATTTGATTGGAAGTCGTGATTAGTTCATCCAGAGCATGGGTATGCCCACCTCAGAGAGAGAATTTTTTCTTTGCAGATGGCACCTCCCGAACTCTGGTACCGAGTTCACTCGATTTTATACAATGGTGTAGATATTGTAATGTATTTCAGCCATCAGTTACTCTTATGACCTAACACATTAGGGGGCATCTTTTATAGCCCTAAAATTCCCTACTCATGCATACATGGCCTTGGCCCTCTTACTCGCATATTTTTCCAAAGAACTGATGAGAAGCTCTTCTTAAAAAAACATTTTTTAGAAGATGTACTCACCCTACACCATTATAGCCTATGTACATACACTTTTTTCACCACTACAACTCGCGTACATACGCGTGTTACACCATTACAACCCACATATACTTGTAAAAGTTGCAAGGAATTCATTGAAATTCACGGGCTATTGGAATTTTCCCAACTAATCCACCTGCTATAGCCCATCACCCAACCTAATAACCATCCTTTTTTTATATAAAAGGAGGTGTTGGGGTATCATTTCACATCCAAGCATAAGAACATTGAAACTCTTCCCAATTTCACTTACCCTCCTTGCCCAATATTTTGTTTCCTTTTGTGAGATATTGCCTCAGCATTCCCTCATCAACCCCTTCTTCCTCCATTCAACCCATTCTCTTCCATTGAGGTAATCAAAAGGCTGAGAGAATAATTCCATTCAAGGTGCACTTGTAGCATGGTAAAGAGGATCCCATACCAAGTTTGTTGAATGGTGGCCGACACAGATTGTAAGTTGTAATCTTTGTATGATGAATAAAAGAATCACCTCCTGAACTCTGATACTGGGCTAACTCGATTTTGTACATTGGTGTAGATATTGTAATGTATTTCGGCCATAAATTAATATTCTGGCCTAACACATTAGGGGGCATCTTTTATAGCATATTTTTCCAAAGAACTGTTGAGAAGCTCTTCTTAAAAAACCATTTTTTAGAATATGTATGCGCCCTACACCATTACAGCCTATGTACATATGCTTGTTGCACCACTACAGCTCACTTACATACACATGTTACACCATTACAGCCCGTGTATACTTAAAAAAGTTGCAAAAATTAAAAATTTGTAAGGAAATCATTGAAATTCACGGGCTATTAGAAGTTTCCCAACTAATCCACCTACTATAGCCCATCACCCAAGAAAATTACCATCATTTTTTCATATAAAAGGAGGTGTTGGGGTCTCATTTCACATCGAAGCATAAGAACATTGAAACTCTACCCAATTTCACTTCCCCTCCTTGCCCAAGATTTTGCTACATTTTGTGAGATATTGCCTCAACATTCCCTCATCAGCCCCTTCTTCCTCAATTCAAACCATTCCCTTCCATTGAGGTGATCAAAAGGTTGAGAGAATAATTTCGTTCAAGGTACACTTGGAGCATGGTAAAGAGGAGCCCGAACCAAGTTCGTGGAATAGTGGATGACACAGATTGTAAGTTGTAGTCTTTGTATGATGAATAAATGAATCACATTTTCTTATCCCAAATGATGATGTTTAGTGTACTTTCATTGATTTATACTTAGCATTTTATATCTAACCCTAACTCATAAATAGAATAGCATGCTTGTAGTCCTTGATTGTCTATCTTTGGATGAAGGTCAGCCTTGGGAGGAGACATGCCTCTCGATTTGAGGGTTGATGCAATAAAGATGTATGAGAACACTATTACTAAGTTTAAAAACACTAAGGGCTGGTCAAAAGAGATTAACTGCAATATTAAATTCAAACAAGGTTGTCCCTTGTTCCCTACCATTTTTGGCATATACATTGACAAGTTAGAAGATTTCTTGGAAAAAGTAGGTTGTGTCGATCCTACTCTCACTGCTATAGTCATCAATATTCTTCTTTATGTCGACAATATCTTTCTTATGGAAAGGAGTCCCCGTGATCTTGAAAACCAACTAAGAATCCTCAAGGATTTTTGCTCCAATATGGGTATGACTATTAATACTGATAAGACTAACGTCATGATTATTAAATCCAATAATATCACTTATGATACCTTCGTATATGACTTCATACAAATATCTTGGAATTGATATTCACCACAAGATCAATTGGAATTATAGCATTGAGAAAAGGATTATTGGGGGATGGAAATCTTATTATGGGCTGGAAAACAATTGTAAATCAACTTATCTTTGGAGTTGGGATAACAAGAAACTCCCCTTTGAGACTCTTGTTACACCTGTTATTCTTTATGGATGTGAAGTCTGGGGTTGTAGTATCTCTTGTGAATCCTGGAGAAAGACAGAGCAAATACAAAAGAATTTATAACCTATCATCTCAAAATTAAAGGAAATATGCCTCATCCCATCCTCCTCTTAGAAACAATCATCCCCCTCATTGAGAGCATGGCTATGACTAGATACCTAATGTATAAGAACAAGTTAAACAACATGGACGACAAGAGGCTTCCTAAAATTTTCTAAAAATCAATTCATAACCACCATCAACTCAAGCGAGGATGGCATAAAGGTTCCCAATCTTGGCTAAACTATTGTGGAATCATGGAAGACAACATTTTGCATAATAAAGATACTATTAAAAAAACCGTCAAATAAAAAATTAAGGAGAAAATGTGGTGTAATAAAGAGCTAGAGGAAAAAGGAAAAGTAAGGTATTATAAGGATGTAATCAACCCTAATATAGAAGATCAAAATTATCTATCTGTTTTTCCAAGTGCAAAGAAAAAAATAAGCATTGCTAAGATAAGAACAAATTCTCACGAGCTCCATAGTGAAACTAGGCGTTGGTCAATTCCTAAAACTTCATGGGATGAAAGAGTGTGTCACCTTGGTGACACTAAGAATATTGAAGATGAAAATCACTTTCTCTTAGATTGTCCAGCTTATATCCATATTATATCTCATTTTCAAAATATTTGTCACACTACCAACCTTCCTAACCTCTTAACTCAACAAAAGTACGGTGATCTTGGAAAGTTTAACTTAATGCTTTTCGAGCACAGAAACAAAACTCTAAAGAATCACAAGTAATTACTTACCCTCTTAAGGTCTGATAGACCAATTCATTCTTAGTGGACGCTAATCATCATCATCATCATCATCATCAATAATATTTATTATATATAATAGTTACTTATAACATAATTTATAATACATTTTCTAACTATTAATTAGATCCTATTTATATGTGTTATATGTATTAATATCCTAATTATATCTTACTAGTTACTTGTAATGCTACCCTAATGTATTTTAATTAATAAATTATATTAATATTAACACTTCATTTTCAAAAATTCGTATCCATAAGATTTAACAACATGAATGGTTTAGTGTCATGATTTACATTGGCATACTTTTATTGTTGTCGAGATAAACCACTAATATATCCACTCATCCATCATTGTGACACTCCATGTTTATTTAATATAGGATATATTTTATTAGCACATAATTTAAGGCATACAACTCCACATAGCCCAACAAGTATGAGGGTTTGTTCTTCACGATATCTTCATTTTTCCGTCGTCACATGGATAGCTACAGATCAGGGTGCTCTCCACCCTACATAACACACAAGTCAAGTACCATTATCATCTAACATTTATGCAAAACAACACTTGGCAAATTTATTAATTGTGTAATCAATTCTATACATTGAATGATGTGAAGCCTGCAATAAAATATCAAAGATATTAGCCAATAAAATTTCAAAAAAATATGGTTTTTTATTATATAAAAAAATACATGTATTTATTTCCTATGTTATACATTGGATATAGCACACAAATATAAAATCAATGAGAAACTAATACAAAGTCAAAGAGCAAACTCATTGCTATAGTCTGAGTTCTTTGGTAGGGATTAATAACAAAATGTCTTCAACGTCTATTGCATGCATTCAAAGTGGGTTCGTTTAATGGATTTGTTTAATTGTTTTAAGTTTTTGGTCTTTTTTTTCTTGGAATTCTATGACATAAATCTATACAAAATTACATTTTTTTGTTATTTAAATTGTATTTCATGCTAAAAATCTTTAGGGCATTCAAATTATATAGAATTGACCACTCAAATCTGCAAATCCAACAATTTCTCACCGTATTTCAAACAAATATCCTTAGAAAAAATCAAAACGTAAAACAATTAAACTATACACGGCTGAACGTTCAGAAGAATGATGTTGGCTAGTTGTTCTACGAAATGACTTTTTTTGTCTGAATCCGACGATATAAATTTACACAAATCACTATTTTTTGTTGTTCAGAATTCATTTTTGAATGCAGAAATGGATTCAGTGTGATGAAAAACCCCTAGGACACTCGGAATATACAGAAATAATCATTCAAATCTACAAATCCAACAATTTTCATCTTATTTCAGGCAAATGTCCCTTGGAAAAAATCATCATTTTGTAGAATGTTTAGCCTACTGCTAAGAGGAATGTGTCCATTAAAGTGGGTTCGCTTCCATTAAAGTGGATCTGTTTTCTACTATGGTCACTCATAACATATATTATAGTAATAGAATGACATCATTGTTTAATGCACACATCCATTTAAAGTGGGTTCTTATGTCATAGCAATTAATAAGGAGGATAATGACTATCAAAGAAAGAGCTCAAGGATCAGCGTGGTAAAATATTTTTCACACAGTGGGAAGAAGGCAATAAAGGCCCTACTAGAATTTTTACAATGTTTTAGAGCTTTCCTAGTATAGGAGAGAGTTGTTTTCCCATGTGATAAGAGTATGTCTCATAGTGGTGGTGTTTTTTGTATTTTGGAGGGAGCTATTTGGGCATTCCCCTTTTTGTAATCTTAGATTTTTCTCAAGTGATGATTCAACCTTCAGAGGAAGGATTGTTTTTTCTAGAGAAAATTTCACATTATATTGATTTAATAATATAATCCTTTTACAATTCACTCCAAGACTAGCATATTTAAAAAGTTCATAGTAGTACAAGACCATAGACCATGCTCATAAACAATTTCACATACATCCCTAGAAAGTCACCAAAACCATCACGTATGATGAAAAGGAGATACAAAACAGGACTAAAAACCCCAACAAAAACCAGAAAAGAAACTAAACTAGATGACACACACCCCCAAAGGACCTTGAAGTGTTTACCCAACACCGCATGCCCTCAAATGACCTCAAAGTGTTAACCAAAACACTGCATGCCCCGATTCGAGCCCTCGAAACACGAAGGTTATTTGCAATGTATAAATGTAAAACATCCCACTCTCGAGCAACTATATGATAGCATAACAATTTAATATCATTAATTAGTTATTGTTAATAAATGAATAATTTAATAGATGTGTAATATATTAAATCTTTGTCAACATCTAATAATTACCTTCCACAGTCCTCATTTTACCTTTCCCCAATAGGACCTCCCCTTCAAATTTGTTGATGGAGTCGAGATGACAAATGCGAGGCACATTCATATTTTCCACTAATTTAGGTATATATTGACTAATATACACCATGCATTGATATACCATATATCCCTCAACCTTAGAACCCTTCGAACGTTCTCTTTATCTAACAAAAGCCTTTAGTGACTTCAACTACCTCTCCACCATCCACATCGACCTTGTGTGTACTAGTCCACATAATTCAATCTCCTCAACTTGGTGTATGAGGTAGTGTTCTTGTGCATTGAAAAATGCTAGAGGTAGATACTATTGCATTTGACACATTAGTCGGGGAATTTCTCTCTTCCAATACCTTATATCTTCTTTATGGATTTCTTTTGATGGTAGCCACCTACAAATGTCAATGCAATTAAAAAATATCAAGGCATACATAAATTTTCAGATAAAAGATAATATGCCAATAAGTTCCAATACAAATCACATAAGAAGTACATTTTCCTTATAAAACAATACTTACCTCATGTATTTTCCAAGTACATAAATAATTTGTTTTATGTTGTTGTCAAAGTCGTCTGGGAGAGATAAAGGTAGAACATACTGTAACAAAAAACAAATAATTATTATTTGTTTCCAAAAAATGCATACCAATAAGAAAATATATTATAACCTACTAATTACCTTAATGAATGTATGCCAGTCATGTGTTTTAACCCCGCCAAAATCACCTTTTTTAGTTAAGATATTTTGTATGTTCGACGAAAACCCCGTCGAAAACCTAATTTTTCGAATGACCTCTTTTACAATATTGCTCTGTTGCTCCATCAATAACCAAGGAAGACTAGTATTTTGTTTAGGACCATCGCCATTAGAATTAATAATAACACTTTGCAAGGTGTGATTAGCTTCTCGGATGTCACAACAAATATTTCCAATTCTCTCTTTGTCGATCCTTCCATCTAATATTCGCCATAACAATTATGTTATGTTCTTCCCAATATGCATTATATCAAACAAATGAACTATTTGTAGGTGCTCATAGTATGGCAATCTACTGAATTGCATCGGGTAACTTTTCATTCCTCGTGGAAGCCCATTTGTTCCTTAACGACATTCATGAAACATCAACAAATTGAAATTAACACTAATTAATGGGACAAAATGAATTTAATACTAATGAAATTAACCAAATATTTATATAATAGTTCATACATAAATAATTTGCGTACCTTGACGATTTCTAATATATTCCAACTTCCATAGGCGAGATGTCATTCTTTGTGGTTTTTTTCCATTTTCTTCTTTACCATTGAACTTTGCTTTGTCTGTAGTTCGATAACTATGGTTCTTAGGCAGAAAGTGCCTATACTCATCAAACACTTCCTTTGCTAAACTCCTTGAATGACGAGATTTTATCCCAAGACCACAAACTGGGCATGCAAATTTACCCTTTGTTTGAATACCTACAAGATATATGAATAAATGTAGCGTCAAATTAGAGTTACAATTTAAAATAATGCAAGATTTTTTCAAAAAAGATATATAATATTAAATCACAAAAATAAATTAACAATATACCATAAAACTATGTTAACCCGGGAGCATCATGAATTGTCCATGATAGTATTTCATGGAATTGAAATCGTCTTTGCCCTATTGGTATAGAGATGTCATACATAATGACACCAACCCATAACTTCAATAACTCATCTATGAGAGGCTCAATATATATGTTCATATCTTTAACCTGGTACCTACCTGATTGGTTCAACCTACTACATGATTAATTATACTTATCTAGATGTCGTGATATATAAAATAAATAATTACCATGCACAAAACAAAGAAATGAAATATTTTTTCATGCTCTAAAGAAAATAAAAGATAACTAAAAACCTAGAACAATCATTGCCAACATTGTGTTCTCTCTCTTGATCGACATCCAAGGAGGAAGGTTATTGTTTATAACAAAAACAGGCCACACTGAGTACGTAGAACGAAGCTCTCCAAATGGATTGACACCATCAACTGCCAACGAAGTCTAACATTACGAGGTTCTTCTTTAAAAATTGGCCACTTTTCTTTGATGTAGTTCAATGCAGAACCATCTTCCAGCATTCGAAGAACATCGTCTCGACTTTTGTTCTTTGCATGGAAATCCATAAACTGTGCTATACTTTGGCACCTAAACAACCGCTGGAAACATGGAATTATCGGAATATAACGAAGAACTTTGTGAGACAATTTCTTTGATGCTTTATCGGTTCGATATATACTTATTTGACATTGTGGGCATTCATTTTCTAATGTATATTGTCCCTAATATATGATATGATCATTAGGACATGCATCAATAGCCTGATAGTCCATTCCAATTTCTTTCATAATCACAGATATTTCTCGATATGTGTGTGGCAAAATATTTGATGTCGGTAATAGAACATCACCTAACAATCTAGAAAATTCTAAACAATAAGTCAATGTAAACAATATTCATCATCAATATATCATCCAATATACTAATTTACAAATTAGAAAATAATAGCAATATAGGAAAAAATTGAACCTTTTAAGTATTTGTGAACATGCAGGCATAAATAATTAACAAATTAAATACCTTAGTATCTGTGTGAGACATGTTTTTGATAAACCATTCAAAACCTTTAGGTTCACCAACAACAATATAACAGATAAAAGATTTGTTGTTGAGCCTTCATAAAGAGGTTGACGTGACTTCTTGAGTAGAGGACCAACATCATGACTATCATCCTGGTTGTCCTCATCCATTGGAGAAAATGTGTCTTGGATCAATCTATGTATCTCATCTTCCTGATTTGAATCACTAACGTTATCTCCATCCATATCATCATTAATAACTTGATCAACATCTTCAATATTCTTATCTTGAAGTTCATCTCCATCTAAAGTATTATTTATGCTAGTACTTGGCAAATAACTCTTTGGAGGTCGACACTTTGGGGGCATCGTCTATATATTTAAAAACAACATAGAAAAGTTAGTGTATATAGAAAATATAAAATCCTGATAAGAAATATAACTACTAAAATTCATGACATACTAATTATTACAGAGAATATATTAAATATTGAATCCTCTTGCCAAGGTGTAATGATCCCAAGCCAAATTCTTTCTTGGAATCACTAACTACTACTAATTTATTGAGTTATTAAGTGCATACAAGATTCATCAACACATGGAGATCAAAATATATTCAAGATGTAGAAGCACAAGAAAAGATATGACCTTTTTATTATGAGCAATGTAAGATCAATACAATAGATGGCCGATCTGGCATAAACCTCAGATGGTCGTACAAGCAATAGATATGAGATGCTAAAAAATGCTCCCGACAATACAAAATAAGCCTCCAAAGGCTGGATATACAATGAAGACTGAATCAAGCAGATCTGAGTCATACTAATGCTCAACCTCCAAGATGGAAAGTGCCACGTTCTGCTAGAATGCTGAAGCCCTCAATAATTCTTCCCTGCTACCAAAAGTGTCCAATCATCCCAAGAAATATGCCAAATGATAGATCGGACAATTTCCAAATCCACTCTCAAACCCCATAGATCTAAATTTCCCACTGAATGGGGTGCCCCACAGGATGACTTAAACCCTAGATGGTTCGACCCTGATGAAGGAGGCCTCCAAATGATTTGAAACTCTCCAAGAATATAGATCGGGCTATGAGAATCCCGTGGGAGAAGTTTTGGACTCATATCTCAAGCAGATCTCCCTAGATCTGAGTTTTACTTAATTACAGGACGTCCACGATGGCTCCAAGACGTCCCAATCTGCAGACAAATGTAGAATGATGATAACCCTCTAGAAAAGCCCTCAAACTGATGGTCCTGCCTCTGCAAACAAAACCCAACTGTTGGAATGGCCCCAAGCCCTCAGGATAAGCTGGATCGAACCTCCCTCCAGATGATGGTGTGCCCTTGCTGGAAACACAAGAACAGTATGACTTGCTACCTTCTGAAGCGCTAGATGGAGATGGGCTGAGACTAGAATGGTGTGGAGGAGTCTTTCATCCCCGAGACCAATCTGCGGAACAAGGTGAGTGGATATTTCACCACTGAGTTGCTCATAAGGGTTTGTACAGCAAACTCTCAAACTGAATGCTCAAGAGCAATAGCAAATGCTAATCCAAAACCAGAATGCGTAATAGGTTCACCCCAGCCTCTTACTTATACTTTTCC
>CBVK0100357328.1:0-12826 GCA_900067695.1 Picea abies
CCAGGAAAATAACAAAACAAGACCTAGTCAGAGGATAGGGGGTCTCATCACCAACCAAAAGAAAATGGAAAAGATACATCATCACCAAAACAAAATACCTAACAAGATGGGCAGAAGCCACACTAGTAAAATACTGCAGTGTGGAGACAACTGCACACTTCTTATTTGAACAAGTAATCACCAGATTCGGGTGCCCAAGAGTTTTGATGAGAAACCAAGGTACACACTTCATAAACAACACCAATCGTGTGATGCTCGAAGAGTTTGAAGTTCATCATCATAAGAGCACACCATATCATCCACATGAAAATGACACAGTAGAAGCCTTCAACAAAATTATCGAGAACGCACTAACAAAGATCTGTAATGTCAACAGAGACGACTGGGACCTCAAAGTACCAGCAGTATTATGGGCCTATAGGACGACATGCAAAAATTTGACAGGGAACACACCATTCAAACTAGTCTATGGCCAAGAAGTAGTAGTTCCATTAGAAGTTTTAGTACCCAACTTACGTGTAGCAGCTATCACACAAATAACCGAATGAGACACAATACAGGAAAGACTGAATCAACTATTGTCAATGGAGGAAGACCAAATCCTGGCAGGATTCTATAAATAGGTGCATAAGGCTAGAGACAAAGCTTGGCAAGATCGACACATCAAGAGGAAGACGTTCAAGGAAGGAGATCTAATATTGCTCTATGACAACAAATCGTTTCAACACCTAGGAAAGCTGAGAATGCATTGGTTAGGACCATATGAGGTAAAATCTATAATAGAAAGATGATCTGTACAGTTAAGAGATTTAGAAGGACCAGACCTCTGATGAATGATCAATGGGAGTCGCCTGAAGCTGTACAAGGACAATCGACCACCCACCGCGCAGTGAAAAAAATAAAAAAAATGAAAAGCACGAAGCATGCTAGATATAGAAAATCCACATGATGTTCGAAACAAGAATGCAACAAAGGCAAGGACAACAGTTACACACCAAAGAAAAATGAGCGGGAAATGAAAATTCGACAAAAGCAGTATGACAGGACAACACTAACCAAAATTAAAGCATGGCAAGGACTGATGGAACATCACATTAAACACACCAACTGGAAATGACAAAGTAAGTGTAATGGAAAGTAAGAAACTGCCACAGATGCATTGATCCCATAGTTATGGTGCATTTATCACATCATGGAGGAAGCGTCCTCGACAAGCTTCATGACAAGCTCAGACAACACGCGAGCACGGAAGAAACTAGTCTATTCGTGAAAGGAGAACAGAGAGAGAGCAACAACAGCCAGAACGAACAGAGTGAGACCAAAGAGCTCACCAAAGTCATTCAAACTAAACAAACGTTCCACAGTCACCACTATGGCACCACCAAAGCCCATAGAACTAAGCTATATAACCAGACTGACCAGGGTTCAAACTAGGTCACGAGGACCGTTGGAAGAAAACGAGCAGTAGCAGTCGAAGATCATCGATATCGATGATATCCCATCCCCAGAGATGATACCGATGAACTCTACATCGATATTGGAAGAGATTCAATATCCACAAGCAGATACCATGAAAGAGGATATGCCAACAACGACGCAAGAGCCTCAGAATGAGGAAGTGGAAACCCAATGGGAAGTGCAACTAGAAAGCACTGAAGTAGTTGTGGAAGTTAATGGAATGACACAAAATCTGGGAGCAACAGTGCAACCAGACGAATCACAGGCACCCAGCCTAGGTCAACCAATAGAGGAGACTGCTGGAACTACCTCGGCTTGGCCAGAGTGGCTTACAGGTGAGCAACTGGGAGTTGTTGGAACTTCGAACCAACCACCACAACAGGAAGACATATTTCAGATACCGAGCTCACCTCGCAAGAAACCGACAGCAGAAATTGTGCTACCACGCATACCAAATGAAGTACAGGTAGATTTGTAGCTACTGGGTCACGTTGGGAAGCTCAAGTATTCTGACCATGACATATCAGACGAAACCAAATACCTGGAACTTGCGCTGATGGTTTTTATGCAGAACATAGTAGTAAACCAACTTGGAGAAACGATCAGCCAACCACATTAGTGGGAAGCTGGACTGGATAGAACAAGAATTTTAGGTTTTCTCAAACTTCCACATTTTGGCAGAGGCCAGTACGCGACAACATGCGTCAAGTAGTTGTTAGCAGTCACACACGGAGGGGATATATGGCTGGACAAACCCGTCCCTATAACTGTTGAGCTTATCGCACAGCTAACAAGACTACCCAGTCAGGGCATGGATCCCACGCCGATTCTAGACGATAAATCCAAGGATAAAGTGTTAGCAGAGGAAATGAAGAAGAAATATGGTACCGCCAAGGGAACAAGAAGCATTATGATCAAACAGATCAACAATGCAACGACACAATTGGGTGCAAAGATCTTATCCTATAAATTATTAAGAAAATGTCAGAAAGACAAAGTACCAACAAGAGTCATCGTAGTTGCAACTCAGTGCACAGAAGGAACCTCCGTGAGTTGGGCACCTTATCTATTAAACTTGTTCCAAGTGGACTGCAAGGATGTGCAGGACCTCAATACAGAATTCCATTACTCATGGCTTCTTACCCTCATAGCCTTCATGGGATGGCGGGAACCAGAGTATGTAATTTTTCGTACTAGACCGCAGCTAGCGGGAGTGAGATATCTATTACTAAAATCTGGGCCACAGTCCAGGCATGAGAGGGAGAATGGAATCGTATTTGAAGAATACCTATGGGACATACAAGAAGCTATCAACCGATCATGGAGAATAACATCAGAGGTTGTCGTGCAATATGGGGACATCGCTAACTTATGGGCTACACATCAAGCCATGTGGATACAAAGAAGGCAGGATCCAGATAAACAGTGGCTACCGATACGCTACTACATCACAGAGGGTGACATCGACATGGTCATTAGCAAATGGCCTGATGAATGGAGAATCCCATCCATTCCCCAAGAAGTACTGGAAAGAACAACAGAAGGAGAGGCAGTGCAGGCGAAAACACAACCTCCGCAAATCCCAGTGGCCAAGAAACTAACGACAGGCCAAAACAAGCTAACTTAGGAAGATGAAGGGTCAAAGCAGATAGGAACCTAGAAGGGGCAGAAAGCGACCAATGAACAGCTGAAACAAGCTAAGGGAGCACAAAAGACCGCCCCAAATCCCATCACACAGGAACCAGGGGGAACTAAGAGACCAATTGTATAGGTAGCAGGCGTGCACAATAAATCAAAGGTGCAACGAGCATCACTGGACTATACGATCACTGAGGAAAATGGAGAAATGATCGCCAGAATGGTCCAGGACTGTCTAGCAGAAGACTTTGATCACGCATCACATCACAGGGATAAACTGCAAAAAGAGCTGGCAGAAATGGGACAGCTCCTCAGGACACTCGGGGAGGCCCAGAGAGAAAGTAGCAGCAGATGCATAGAGCCATCAACAACACAAAACAACGAAAGAGTGGAGGTAGAAGAACGAGACCTAGTCCTTCCAATGCCACATGCACATGCAACGATCTAAATCAAACCTAACATGTTGCACATAGACGAAATTGTGGGACAAACACCATTGAAGGACTTGGACCATATCCAATTGGTCTTGACGCGGATGCCATCAAGGGCACTATACAAAATGCAGGTTAGCATCAACCACGAAATGTAGTCTCGGGTACATAAAAACTTAGTCGAGCTACATCAAGAAACAAATAAGTGGGAAGCACTGGAAAAAGATTGTGAGCAGGCCAAATCCAAAACCCAGGAGGAGAAAGAATGTAGGAACAAACTGGAACGAAGAGTGGGAGAAGTTTTTGGGAAACTTCCAAGCATTGCGCAAGGAAATGAACTCCTATCCGTAGAAAAGATCAACCAAATTGCGTAGGCAATTGATCGATATCATAAGGAGATCAAGGGTCTCCGAGAACAACTCACGCCAACAACTCCACTGGCAGTAAAGGAGCAAAGGAAGAAGGAAGCAATGACGCAACTGTAGGAGATAGAGTAGTAGGTTAGCATAGCAGTGGAATTGTTTGATAAAGCAACACAACTTTGGACAAGACTGGAGGAGGATCCGTAGGTCCAACGCTGGAACAAGGAAGAGGAGAGGATCAATGCAGCGATCTAGAAACTCAAACAATGACATAAGACCATATCAATCCCAGAATGAGTCAAAGGGATGCAGGAGATAAAGAAGATGCAGGTAGAACTTATCACTGCACAAACACAGAAATAGGAGCGTCAGGCTCAGATAGATCCACTGCAAGAACATGTAGCAAAAGTACTCACACAGGCAGAAGGAGCTAGAACAAAGATAACACAGACACAAGAAGAATGTGCAGGATTACTGAGCGACGAAGTGGCAGTTTAGGTAGTGGATACCATTAAGGAGAAGACCGCGCAGGCACTGACAAAAGCAACATATATGAAGGAAAAGTTCCAGACGATCACCGAGGAGATCGAGGTAGCTCAGAAAGATTATGTGACTCGGGATGAGTCACATGTCAATGTTGGGTGCCTTTTGGCACCAGGATAAAGTAGAAAAAAGGACAATCGTGGGAAATAAATCATGAAGAAACAGAAGTAACAGCTGGAGAAAGAACAACACACGCACATGCAAGAAAGCGTGCACAAGGAAAGAGACAACTGGAGGAAGAACAACATGCGTGCACGGGAGGAAGACCTAACGTCGGTAGGGTTAGGGTTTTGGTAATTTTCAGTAAGAAGATTGAAGATCCCGAAATTTATAATTATATATACGTAGGTATCATATAGAGGTTGGTAGGTTGGTTTATTGAGTTTTATATATTAGGTTGGTGTTTTTATAGTACGTTTACTGTTTTGTAAGGGTTCGGGTTATTATAATATTCCATTAGAGTAATACATGAATGGAGGCGTTATGAAATACTGTTATGTACCATTTTTGTAAGTTGTTGAGCTAGAAACAATCGATAGGATTTTGACTCTTCAAAGTATTCCATCATGATGCAAGCATGACTCTTTGAATCCAACTTCTTTCTGCAATCATCAGAAGTGTGAGCCCATGAAACACATCCAAACACACAAAGGTGGTCGAGTAAAGTCTTCTTCCCAAACCATTGTTCCACTGGAGTCATGGAAGGAATAGCTCGAGTCGAGATGTGATTGAGTAGATAATTTGCATAATACACTGCTTCATCCCAGAAGTGAGGAGGTGGATATTGAGCCTGTAAAATACATCTATCCATTTCAACTAATGTTTGATTATTGTGTTCGGTGACACCATTCGACTGAGGTATGTGAGGAACCGACCATTTCCAGTCAATACCAAATTGAAGCAGGTATTCTTCAAAAGGTCGATTGACATACTCACCACCATTGTTTGATCAGGTATTCTTCAAAAGGTCGATTGACATACTCACCACCATTGTTTGATCTGAAGCATTTGATGGGTCGACCACATTTCTTTTCAGCAAAGGCCCAAAACTCCTTGAAATTCTGAAAGAAAAGGTTCTTAGTCTTTAGAAAAAAAATACCCATTTAAAGGGAGAGAAATCATCATTGAAAGTTAAAATATATCTTGCACCTACTAGTGAAGGTAGATTGATGTAGTAGACATCACTGTGAACTAGTTCTAGCAGGTTCTATGCTCACTACACTCTTCTAGAATTGAATGGTTCCTAATGATGCTTCCAAATCACATATCCCTTATAGACTCCTTCAAGGGGAAACACTTTTGGTATAACAACAACCATATTTTGAGTTTCCAGTGTCTTTAGACTTCAGAAATTCAAGTGTCTGAGTCTCTCAAGCCAAATTCGACTTTTCCCATTGGTGTGACAAAGAGTGTAGTTAGTTCGAGTTCATGACGAGGTGTGTCACATAACTTGTACAAACTGAACATAGAACCAATTTGGCCAAAATTCCTTGTACAAACTGAACATAGAACCAATTTGGCCAAAATTCCACAATCTTACATGTCTGTGTTAGCTGAGAAGTAGACAATAGATTGGCACTGAGATTTGGAACATGATAGACGTCCAAAATATTCCCATGTCGACAAGCAACATCACCATGACCAACAAAATCTAGAGAAAAATCATCAACAACACAAATTTTCATCAGCTTCATCCAACCACGTGAACAAGGAGGCATGCTTAGCCATATTATGAGTGCACCCATAGTCGACTACCCATTCATTCTGCATAGATTGAGACAACAAGGATTGGAAAGTTCTGACTTGGAAGTTAAAATTATTAGCAGGATGACGTAAAATAGAAACTTCTCCTTCAATGTGTTTAACCTTATCCTCTAAGTTGTCTCGCTTCTTATAGACAAATTTCTACACATGTCTAGTCTTTCCACAATACTTACATGTCTTTTTATTTCAAATTTGTTGTGGTGAATCTACCTCTCTATAAAGTTTTTTGTCACAGTGTGCATGTTTCTATGTAGAGACATCGAACCATACTCTATCCTTGAGATCCATCTTTCCCTTTTCCTTGATCAAGTGGGCCTGGTGTTTACCACCAATATTGCCTTCTTCAAGAAGTTTGTGGTGATCATTAATCAAAACACCACATAAAGCTTCAAAGGTGTAGTCCTTACCATCTTCCTTATGTGCTTTCTAGTTGGTGTAGAAATTCGATACGAACACATTGAATGGTGTTATCAAGTTCATGAGGACTACATTGATGGGTTGTCCATCCTTCTTCTAATAACTATTTCCACATTCTCCCAATTTCAATTGGATTTCTTTTACATGCACCAAATAGTCCTCCATTCTTTGAAAAAAATGAGAATCGAGAGAGATCAACTCTTTCTCCCATTGCATGACGTGAATTTTATTGATTTGGTCAAAAAATTACTTCAAATTCTTCCAGAATTGATGAGGACAATCAATTCCATTGAGGTAATATCAAATATATCGCGAGATATAGGTCCCGATGAATCATACAACCTCATAGTTCTTCCCATAAAAAAAAAACTTTGACTAGTCGTATGTTGGATCTGGAATTACAACCTTCATATATTTCCACAGTCCTTTTCTCTTCAGTAGGGTTTCCATATCTGGTTCCCATACTACATAATTTGATCTATTTAGAACAAAAAGATCAATATTCGAATCCATCTTCAATATCTAGACAAAAACTGGTATGTTTCAATAAGTTCCAATAAAAAACCACAAAAACAAAGTCAATCACACAACATATTCGACTCAACAATTTTTTTGGATAACAGATCAAGGTTTTAAACCATCAGCTCTAATACCATGTTGGGGAATAGGGTGGAACATGACAAGAAATATAGAACAAAGTATTGCACATAATCGAAGAGGAACACTTTTCTTTTAGGACAAAGGGTGATGTCTAAAGAAACCGTTAAAACACTTAAAAAATGTGCACTATGATCAAAACATCATAATGGATATTAGATCTCGATCGCCATAATAAAAATGACCTAAAGGGTATGATTTTTATAGTCTCAATATATAATTGATTTCCATAGAATACGAAATATCGTGTCTACATGTAATCGTTGATTGTTAGAGTTGACTCCGTCAAATCCACTCTATCGAGTTGAATAGACAAGGATGCTTGACCTGTCCACCTACGCGTCTAACTCATAGTTGATTTCTACACTAGTTGATCCACCACTTTATGTTCAAATGTGGGTTGACTGTTCAACAAACCGACATGTCGAATACTCGACCGACTAGTGTAGTGTGTTGGTCAATCACTTGATCGACTGTATCTAGATTTATGGCGACTTATCGACCCACTAAACCTGGGATATGTGTAATGAACCATGAATGATTGATGTTCCAATAAATTCCTTCATCTAGTCCTTAGTGAGCTCAATTTCCTCATTTAGTAGTTTGTATCATACTCTAAGCACTAACGATTTGAAGGAAGGAAATTCTTTTCCTTGTGCATCTATTACCAATCTGTTATCTACATGATAATGCATTATAATCCATGAGATGGATTTAGAAAATAGAAAAAATGTTGCATGTGCATCTACCCTATGGAGTTTGGAGCGTCTAATTGTTTAGTAGATGCCCAATATCAGCCTCCCTTTGACAAATCTGGGAAAATCTCATTGGTGAACATCTGGTATATCTTGCCCCAGTGATAGAAATTTCATTTTCAATGACACATAAGGTTTCATCATGAATGGTGCCACGAGTGATGACATATTCCTCTTCTTCTTCTTTCTTTGATGAAACCTCAAGGATTGGGTCTTTGACATTCCTTCTTCAATAGGTAACCATAATTTTTCATGTGATTCACCAATGTCAATGATAGAAAAAATTAGTCCAATTAGCATTTAAAACAACTGCAAATTATGAGGTGTGATGAGTTGTATCTTGGGGAAGAATGCTTATTTGTGGACCCTTGGTAGAGAGGACATGGTGACCTAACATCAAGGTGGATATTTCAAAGTTAGATAAAAGTTTCTTATTTTTCGATAAAACTCAAGTTCTAGATACCCCAATAAACTCAAAACCATGCTTGGATCTCGCAAGAGATATCATCATGGATTTGTGCTTGCGGGTTGTAATAGTGCATTGATCAAACTTGTTAGATTACTGAGAGGAGGGGTGAATCGATAATGAACAATTTTAGTACTTTTAACCACAATATATTCTTCAACAATATTTAGCAGCTTATCACTAGCATTCAATATATCATCAACAATATAATCTAAACAACATCACATCACAATATATACATAGTACACCAAAATTTACGTGGAAACCCAAATGTGATAAAACCACATCGTTGGTTACTATTCTTCTTACTCTTCTATTCTAAGTTTATTGACCTAGGGTTCATGTCTATTTGGGTTTCCAACAAAGCCTCTAAAACTATCGGCTCTCCTGGTAAACCAACAGGAAACACAACACACAAAATGCGCTGCACAGTATCACCTGAGATAGATTTAATGGGTGGCTATAAGACTCATGTGTTTACAGCCTAGGATTGAGTGTGAGATACGAGAACTATATATTGAACCATTATTATAACTGTAAATGCAATATACTATCATTTGTGACTAACTAGGGCATATAACAACTCATTTATTAAGAATAACAATAACTACTGAAGACAATAAAGATATGCATGAATTAATCACATAACACATGTGTTACTGTGGTTCACCCCCTCTTGGACTACATCCATAGATATTTATCTCTCAGCTCTTTTATTATAGTATTTCCGCATCTACAGCGCCGCACGCTTACAAATCTTCTCAGTTGGCTAAGATCTATATGAGGCGAACTATATCACACCAGGATCCTCAGCCTATGATCTAACCCTCAATATATACCCTCCTATTGTACAACAAAATATTACATATCGCATCAACTCATCCATAACTAAAAACAACAACAAAAATAATCTGAACCCCCTATGATACCTAAGTATCTATATTTATATGCTTTTGTCTCTTCATCCATTACAATGCATTAGAAAAACTATAACCCTACTGTCGTTAGGTCTTCTCTGCATGCGCGTGTGTTGTTCTTTCTTCCAGATGTCGCTTTCCTCATGCATGCTTTCTTTCCCCAAAACCCCTTGCTTTTTTTCTTTGGCCTGCCTCCAACAAGCCCCCAACATTGTCATGTGGCTCGTCCTGATCCACCTAACCTTTGTGTGCTTCCTCGATATCCTTGGCGATCACCTGAAACTTTTCCTTGCGTTATGCTGCTTGTGTCTTTCCTCATGCATGCTTTCTTTCCCCAAAACCCCTTGCTTTTTTGCTTTGGCCTGCCTCCAACAAGCCCCCAACATTGTCATGTGGCTCGTCCTGATCCACCTAACCTTTGTGTGCTTCCTCGATATCCTTGGCGATCACCTGAAACTTTTCCTTGCGTTATGCTGCTTGTGTCTGCGCCTGTGCAATCTTCTCCTTGAGTGTGTCCACTATCTAGAATGCGATTTTTTCACTGATCAATTCCACACACTCTGATTGTGTCTGTGAAATATGTGCCTTGGATTCCTCTGCTTGTGCCAGGACTTCTTCTACCTGCTCTTGCAATGGTTCCATTTGAGCCCGACGCTCATGTTTCTATGTTTGCGCAGTGGTGAGATCTGCCTGCAATTTCTTCATGTCTTGTGCCCCTTTGACACGTTTAGTGATTGGCATTGTCTTCTGCCTCTGCTTGGGGTTTTGGATCGCTGCATTGATCCTTTCTTCTTCCTTGTCCCACTTTTGGACTTGCTGATCGCTGCATTGATCCTTTCTTCTTCCTTGTCCCACTTTTGGACTTGCTGATCCTCCTCTAACTTAGTCCAAAGCTGCGTTGCTTTATCAAATAAGTCAGTTGCTATGCTGAGCTGCTGCTCTATCTCCTGCAGCTGCATTGTTTCTTTTTGCTTCCTTTGCTCCTTCACTGCTGGTGGAGTGGTTGGTGTGAGATGTTATCGAAGATTCTCTATCTCCTTTTGATATTGATCGATTTCCTATGAAATATGATCAATCTTTTCATCTTTTGTGATTTCATCGCTCTGTGTGGCCTGTGGAATCTTCTCATAAGTTCCTGCCACTTTCTGCTCCAATCCTTTTATGCGCTCCCTTTCCTCCCGGGTCTCTAACTTAGCCTGCTCATAGACTATTTCTAGTGTGTCCCATTTTTATGTTTCCTTCTGCAATTCGACTAAGTCTTTGTGTGCGTGAGACTATAACTTGTGGTTTACACTAACCTGCAACTTGTGTAGTGCTCTGGATGGCATCCGTTTCAACACCAGTTGGATTTGGCTTAAGTTCTTCAGGGGTGTTTGCCCCACAATCTCATCCATGCACAACATGTTGGGTGTGATGTGGAATGTTGCGTTTGGATGCAGTAATGGATGGAATGGGTCTCACTCTTATTCTTCCACTCTCTCGTTTGTTTGTGGTGTTGAGGGTTTTGTTCCCCTATTGTCTGTACTTCCACGATTTGCTTGAGGAACTGCCGCATGTTTGCAAGATCCTCTCAAATCCTATCCCTGTGGTGCGCAACATGGTCAAAATCCTCGGCTAGACAATCTTGGACCCTTCGGGCTATCTTATCTCCATCATCCTCCGTGATCGTATAATCTGGGGGTGTTCTTTGCACCTTCATATTCTTGCGCGCTCCTCCTATCTGCGTGGATGGTCTCTTATTCTCATCTAGTTCTTGTGGTTTGGGAATTGGTGTCATCCTGTGCATGGCCTTAGCCTATTTCTTCTTCTCTTTGGCTGGCTTCGTCTTATCCTTCTTCCCATTCTGGGTCCCTATCCTCATTGACCCTTCATTTGTCTGTGTTGTTTTTCCCTGGCCTGTTCTTTGTTTCTTGGGAACTTGGATTTCCTGAGGTTGTGTTTCTCCCTGCCCTGCCTCTTCTTTTGTTGTTCGTTCTGGAAAGTCCTGGGTGAGGACTGGAATCCTCCACTTGTCTTCCCAGTATTTGATCACGAGGTCGATGTCACCCTCTTTGATACAGTAGCACATATGTAGCCATTGTTTATCGGGATCCTTCCATTCCTGTATCCACATTGTATGTCATGTGGCCTTGAAGTTGGTGATGTCCCTATACCACATGACAACCTCTGGTGTTATTCTCCACATTTTGCTGATGGCTTCCTGCAGGTCATGTAGATATCCTTCAAATATGGACCCGTTCATCCTTTTGTTCCTCACATCCAACGTGGCTTTCAACAATAAGTATCTTGCTCCCTGATTCTGCTTGGGTCTAGTACAAAAAGTTACATACCTTGGCTCCTTCCATCCCATAAAGGCTATTAACGTGATTAGACATGAATAGTGAAACTCTGTGCCTAGATCCTGTGCATCCTTGCAGTCATCTGAAACTCTGTGCCTAGATCCTGTGCATCCTTGCAGTCATCCAGGAACAATTTCAAGAGGTACAGTGCCTAGCTCACTGAGGTGCCTTTGGCACATTGAGCTGCAACTGCGACAACTCCATCCAAAACTTCCTCCCTGCGACATTTTCGTAGTAACTTATAGGCTAATATTTTCGCGCCCAATTGTGCTACGACATCATTGATTTTCTTGATAATGATCCCTTGTTTCCCCTTGTCAGTACCATACTTATTCTTCATCTCTTCTGCTAGTGATTTCTCCTTGGTTTTTTTTTCCAGAAACTGCGCTGGATCCATGCCCTGGGATGGAAATCCTGTAATGCTCATGATAATCTCTACGCCTATCAAGATGAGCTTGTCCAACCATATGTCCCTACCATGTGTGACTGATAACAAATGTTTGACGCATGCGCTAGCATACTGACCTCTGCCAAAATGTGGTAGGTCCGCCAGACCTAAAATCCTTGTCATCTGCAACCCTTTTGCCCATTGGAGTGGCTGATCAATTGGTTCCCCAACCTGATTCATGACCACAGTCTCTGAGTATACCCTCTTTGCAAGTTTTGAAAACTTGTCTCTGTCTGCGACATAGTGGTCCGAGTATTTGAGCTTCCCTATATGACCCAACAGGTTTGGGCCTACCTGTACCCCATTTGGTATATGCAGCAGAATGATTATTGCGAGACGTTGCTTGCGAGGTGACCTGGGTACCTGCAACTTGTATTTCTTCGACAGTGGTGGTTGGCTCGAAGTTCCAGCGACTTCTGGTTGTTCCTCAGAGTACCATTTCGGCCATCCCGTTACATATTACACTGTTCCTTCCAGTGGGTGCTCTGAGATAGTGGTTTGAGACTCATCTAGATCAACTATTGCTTCCATATTAATCGTTGTTCCATTGACTCTTGGAGCTACTTCAATGATCTTTGGTTGCGCCTCCTTCAGGGTTTCTGTGTTTTGGTTCGACGACTCCTTTAGGGTT
>CBVK0100357329.1:0-12826 GCA_900067695.1 Picea abies
TTTATTGCAAGGCTTTATTAATATTGACCTTTATTACATCCAAATATATTGTTCTACCTATGTGCGGGTTAGGACCCTAACAAAAAATGATACCTTTATTGAAATGGGAGCAATGTTCACTTGCCTCTTCGAGGGGGAAACCTCCAGTAGAGCAGTGCTCTATTACAATAATACTCAAGACATCCTCTCCCATACCTCCTACTCTTATTTATAATAATTCTATCTTCTAAGGAACCTTCTAGAGGAAGATCTTTCTAGAAGAAAAAGCTTCTATTAGGTATTCTTACATTGACTTATTCTCATTTATTTAATAGGCCTTATTAACTAATGTTAGCCTTTATTACATAGAAACTATATCATAATAACTAATGACCCACTAAGAGGGGTTAGGATCATATCCTAACATAAATGGAGCATTAGATTAATAATAGTGGAGGTATTCAATGCAAGGTGAACCACAAGATCTCCACTCAATCCACCTATGACATAGCACCTACATTCATAGAATATTAAAGAATACCTCTAATTTCACTAGATATTGATAAATACCTCCCAAAATCCCTTTGTTGAATCCCCATCCCAATGCATCTTTCTAATAAAAATAACCCATATTTTTACTATATATCCCCCATTTTTACCAAATACCCCTTTTATACCCCCCAATACATATAAACTTCATCATATCCCACATCCCCCCCAATACCTACAATATATTGACTCTATTTTTCAAAATTTTAAGACCCTTTTTATGAATGAATGTGATAACATATTGGTCAACAAGGTGAATCCCCCATTAGGTGAATTAAGTCCACTATGTTTGTTATTATTAAGGCACATTGCGGTAGTTAGTATTGAATAAACATAATGTGGCCCCATTGAAGAAGGTCCAGTAGGTATTTTAGAAGCTGTTATGATGAAGGTTATCTTGTTAGTTATAAAAAAAAATATGGATACCTCCTTATGGGATGTGTGGAGTTTATTTTATTTGGAGCTTATCTCATTGAGAAGTTGGGCAAGTGAACTAGAGTGGATTCCTTCCATAAAATGATTATTATAAGGTATTTCCCTACCTTTGTGGTTTTGATATTAATAAAGTGTAGATAATTTTAGATATATCTTTTGTGATTCAATTTTAAGGGTTAATGATCATAACAATTGGTATCATAGCTCTTTCTTGGGCCCAATAGAGAGATTTTGTTTCCCTTCTATTTTGCAGGTTTTCAAAGAGAAAAGGAGAGACGTGACACTCAAATACATTCTTATAGTTGTTTTAGTAGAATTTGAAGAAACAAGTTATGTATCTGACTTCCTTTCTAATAAAAAAAATAAAAAAAATATCCAAAACGAAGTCTGGAAAGTGAATATATCATTGATATAAAATTGACTATTTTAGGGTTTCATTACGATGACTGCACATAAAATTGTATATCATATATATTTTGATAAGGTGCTCGGATTGCAACCAAATCAATGGCATTGGATTGATGATTTTTGGGGTTTGGTTTAATATATTAAGTGTTATGCTTCCAATCATTATCCAATTTGCTACAACCCTTACAAATTTCTTCCCTCAAACCCTAACGGAACTAAATAATGACAATGTTCAAGAACATGATAAGGGAGGAAAATGGTAGAATCTTGCAAGATTTAATGAAGAGACTCAACGTGTATAAAAAATATATGAGAAAGATAATTAAGGAGACATTCTGTGAATTTAAGGAGATTTGTATCATTGACAAAACATATTCTTTCATTAATGAAGAGTATAACCAAGAAAGAGATGCATGTATGATTTAGAGGATGATTGTGAGTATTGGTATATGGATAATTGTAATTTCTGGGAAAACAACTACCTCCAAATTATATTCAATGACTCTACTCCACCTTATGTAGAGAACATGGTTGCAGGAACTCAAGAGTCGATTATGGCTACCAATTTTCAAGTTTCCTATTCTCTAGTAGTAATGTGCCTTTTAGATCCACATCCAACCTTTTGAAGTTATGTAGATGATATTTTTGGATATGGTTGGATATATATATTTGGATTCGCATGTCCATGTTAGGAATTTAGAGCACCATTCCTTGCTAGGTATTGAGCTCAGGTATCTTCACTAGGGAGTCAACATGAGCACTTGGACATGGGACCCGAGTTTATGAATGAGCTCCTTGGATTACTTGTAGTTAGTACTTGTGAATGGGACATTTGCTACTTCAACTTTGAAATTAAGACTCATACATGGGACCTAGGGTTATGGTGGATCTTCTTGGATTATTTTATCATGGTGGCCAGTAATTGTACATGGAGCCATATTTCCCTTGCTTACTTCAGCATTGCAATCAATACTCATCCATGGAGCATTGGTTTATGGTTTCACCTCCTCACAATAGACGTTGAGGGAAACACTTTTCTAAGGGGGGTGGACTGTTGGGATGCTCCCTAGGAATGTAATGGGGGGGGGAGGCCCATTAGAGTAATAGGGATGCTCCCTAGGAATGTAATGGGGGGGGGAGGCCCATTAGAGTAATAATAATGGAGGTCAATGTAAGGTGGACTATAAGGTCCACTATGTTTTTTATTATTAAATCAATGGTAGATAATATTGAATAAATGTAACGTGGTCTCATTAAAGAAGGTCCACTAGGTAGTTAGGAATTTGTTATAATTAGGGTTCTCTTATTATCTATAAATAAGTATGGAGTCCTCCTTATGGGATATGAGGAAGCATATTGAATTTGAATCTTAGCTCATTGAGAAATTTGGCACCCAACCTAATTAAGAGGTAAGTGAACAAGAGTGGATTCCTTCAATTAGAGGATCATTGTATACATGTTGTCCTACCTTAAGGGTTTTTTATATTAATAAAGTGTGGAAAATTTCCAATATTTTTTATATTCAAGTTTAAGGGTTAAGGCTCATAACAACATCTCGTTATGTGTGTGTTATATCATGTATAAAATGAGTATGTGGTGAGTATTATGTACAATATGATTGATGCATAGAAACGTAAATAATTAACCTTGTATAGATAATGTGAGGTAATTGCCTTTAATTTATTTATTCCCTTTATTATATTCCTTTTTTATAATTGAGATCAATTGGTAAACCAATCTAAGTCATCCCCTCACATATGCTAATCAATGTTAATTCCTTTGGATGAAGTATATCATGAATGTAATTGTGTTAATGGAAGTATTGCAAATGAATCGTGATGAACACAACTAATATGAACCAAATCCTTTGTCTAAATTATAGAAATATTATTGTCATGCTACCGATTGACGAAGAGAAATAATAACATTGAATTAGCAACATATAGCTTTGACTACTCGGTCAAAATTCACCTAATAACTAAAACATATATATGAGTTCATGAGTTATAAAAGGTGTATACTTTTATGTCATTTTTTGATTATGTTTATGCAATTTAGTTTTTTTTTCATGTGGTTCTCAACACCGAATATCTGGTTCTTGCTATGTCCATGGGAAACCCCTTCAAAATATGTGAGAGAACATAGGGAGGTCGAGAATTTTCATAATATTGGGGGCTCAACAACAAGATCATCTTATAGACCCATTTAAGGGCACAACAACAAGATCATCTTATAGACCCATTTAAGGGCACAACATGTCACTCGCGAGGAATTGAACCTGGGTAGGGAGGTTAAATATCATTCCTCCCAACCACCCAAGCTACATCCAATGGACATGCTTATACCATTTAATTATTATGTAAATAATGTTTAACAAAACATGTTCAACCAACTAAATGTGCTTAGTCCCTTTATATCTTGATTTTTATCCTATGTGATTTTATTTATGTATGATAAATGGAAAACGATCCCATTAATTCTTTAATGCCTAAAATACGATGTTTCTATCCTTTAAATGTACATTTAGTTTTTATAATTTATCTAAGATATAAACCCAAAAAATGTTGGCAACTTCTTGATTTTGTTTGTGTAAACTTTTTTTCCACATAAAATTTCGCTTTATAATTATATTAAATATAAACCGATCTTTTACAAGATAAACAACATCGAATGCAAAAAACATCCATTGAAAGCATATCCCCAAAGCTAGAAACATGACTACAAAAATAAACCCCAACTAGAGATTTAATCCAGATACATGACTAATAAGAACCCCAACAAAGTTTTTAATCATAAGAGCACCGATCACTAACAGAACCAAAATACTAAAGTCTCATTAGAGCCACCAGCTAGACTCCCAAAAAAAGAATTGTGTCGATGGTCCATGCATCGGCATCAATACTTCTAGAAAATATCTAAGAACAAATGAGGACCCTCATGATCCTCTTCACATTGAAAGTATACTATTTTCCCGGGAACCTTTTGGAGCGCCTGTTTTGATAGGCTATCTGCTTATTTATTTTCTTCTTTGTACACATGTGTGAAGGTGATTTTTTGGAAAAGCTTGATAATTTCAATGATTCTATCCTTCCAGCACTCCAGAGAGACCACCTGAAGGCGTCCCTTGCCCCATAGCCAATCAATGATGATCTTTGAATCGCCTTGAACAAGAAGCTCCGAGATTGAAACCCGAGAAGCCAAAGTGAGAAGAGCCCATGCTCCTAGCAGCTCTGCTCTAGTATTAGTGCCAGGTCCATAGTTGAAGATCCATTTCTAATATTGGTGTTCGTTGCTCCTTATAACCCCTCCAGCCCCACTATTTTGACCCGAAATATGAGCAGCCCCATCAAACCAACCAACAATTCCACCCACTGTAGGCAGAGGAGGCACCACCCTCAGTGCTGGAGATTTCAAAAGAGATTTGTAATCTCCCATGGAAATTAAGGACTGAAACACCACCTTCTGAAAGGAGGGAAATCCATCTTT
The DNA here is from genome assembly GCA_900067695.1 of Picea abies. Taxonomy (NCBI): domain Eukaryota; kingdom Viridiplantae; phylum Streptophyta; class Pinopsida; order Pinales; family Pinaceae; genus Picea; species Picea abies. Next base: position 4,858 of record CBVK0100357329.1, read on the forward strand.
GAAGATTGCGAAATTTCTTTCCAACCATATATACTAGTAGATGAATGCCGACAAGGTTGGATATAAAAAATATTGTGCTTTCCAATTTTTAAAGCATTCTGTTATAGAGTTGCCAGCCCACGCCCTAGAAAGTTTTAAGGTCGCTTTTACCCTTTCCCAGACTGCAATCGAGAAAGAGCACTCTACAAACATATGTTGCATTGTTTCCTTTCTCTTTTTGCATAAAATGCAATAACTCAAACCATTAAAACCTCTGTGTTGTAAGTTCTCCCAGGTGAGAATTTTATTCTCATCCACCAACCAAATAAAGAGATTTATTTTCAATGGACAATCCCTAGACCACAGTGACTTCCTCTAACCTCCAATCACAAAATTCCGAGTCTTTTTTTCAGTATCCTCATAAACATTTTTGACAGATATTAGTCCCGAAGAGTTGCCACCCATCCATTTAAGTTCGTCCAACCTCGCTTGTAGTTGTACACCGGAATTTATGAGAGCGCAATGAAAAGTCTTCCATTCATATGTTAAATGCCCCTCTAATTCCAATTTGTCGCTTGTGAACCAATTGGAGCATATCATTCTCGGACGAGGCTCACAGTTGACTTGATGTAAATAATGCACTCCTTTCTGATTTAGAGCTGAGATCAGATGATCAGACATGATGGCCACATCCCCCATACCCAGAATACAGTCTTTGCCAATCAAAATGGAATCTCCCATCCCCGAGCACCAAGCTAATCAGTGCAGGAGAATGTGTAAGGACTTTAGTAGATACTTCCAAGACTGAGAGCCTTTTTCCCCCATCACTTATACCGTTTGAAGCCATCACACAAAAGATACAAAAGGAAAATATTTATCTTTTAAGACTCAGTGCCACAAGCCTTCCAACATCAATGCCCTCCAAAGGGTATTCACTACCATATCTCTGCTGAAGCTGAACATGTTTCTGAGACCCTATCCCCCATGAAGTTTTGGATGTGCTATGAGCTACTAATTACACAGATGAAAACTCTTCTTTTTTTTTAATTCCAGACCAAAGAAAACTAAAGACCACTTGACGAATTTTGTGAAGTACCGAGGAGGGAAGATTATCCAATGCCAACCAATAAAATGGTTGACTTTATAAGACAACCTTGATCAGGACTAGGTGCCCCCCAATAGATAGCCCTCTATTTCACCAATGACTTATCCGATTTTCATACTTTGCGATAAGTCAGTGCTAATCCTCAACTTTGTACCTGTCAATTTTTAAAAAATAACCAAGATACCTGAAGCCATCAGTAAGATCATTAAAATCGTAAAGAAAAGAAGCTTTTAATGTATCTAGGACTTGTTATTGGACTCCATACTGAAGGAAAGAGGTTTTTTGGGCATTTATCAAGAGTCCCGTTGCACTACAGAAAACAATCAATACCCTTTTTATCTCCTTCCATTCCACGATAGAGGCTTTAGTCATTATAAGGATGTCAACAACGAAAAGAAGATGGAGGATCTTGATTAGCCTTGAAACATTAATACCAATCAATAAACTTTGATCTTGGCTTCTTTTGAGTGCCAAACTCAAACCTTCCATTACAAAATGAATAGCAAGGGTGACAATGGGCATCCCTGCCTAATCCCTCTGCCGCTATTAAAGAAATATGTTGGTTGTCCATTAATTAAAATTGCAAAAGTTGCTGAAGTGACACAGCCCATGATCCACTTAGTCATTGACAGACCGAATCCACATTGAAGTAGAGTCATATTATTTATTTAAGTCAATCTTAAGGATTAAGGCTTGTAATTTTTTCTCTTTGATACTGTGAAGGCACTCCTGTGCAACTCCAATGGCATCAATAATTTTCCTTCCTTTTAAGAAACTGAATTTCTCCTCTGATAAAGTGTGGGACTAAATAGGTCTGATTCGCTTGGCAATAATTTTCGATATAATATTGTAGTAGAGATTGCACAGAGCAATTGGCCAAAAATCCCCAAAATTAGCAGGACCATTAACTTTTGGAATAAGTGCAATGAAAGTCGAGTTCAATGATTTGTTCACCTCTCTAGAAAGACGCGATTCCTCGACAACCTCCAACAGATCTTTAGCAACCAAATCAAAGAAATGTAAAAAGAACTCAACAGTCCACCCGTTAGGACCAAGAATTTTGTCTTTGGTGAAACCCTTTAGAACATCTAAAACATCCTCAATAGTACAAGGCTTCTCCAGTAAAAGAACTTCCTCCTCATAGACCATTCTAGGAAAAAGTTGCACAAATGCAATCTGTTCCTCGATCGTGTTTTGTGTCGAGTCTTGATAGAAATATCTAAAGAATATCAACGCTTCATCCTTTATATCCTCCTGCCCATAGTGAACCTGATCAAACTCATCCTTTACCTCCCACAATTTTTTTTTTATTTCTTCTATAACTGGAAAAACGATGGAAAAATTTTGTATTTTTGTCCCCACACTGAATCCACGTGGCCCTACTCTTTAGGCGCAAGCGTTCGTCCTTAGCCAACAATAATTTGTTCCATTTAGATTCAAGTAATTTCAGTCGTGAACCAGGATCAAAACTGTGATCATTATCTAAACTTTGTTTGATAAGGTGGGCAATCTCCACTTCTATATTTTCAGATGATTGAAGTTCATTTTGTTTCCTTTCAGCTATCCAAATATTCACTCGAGCTTTAAGATTATTTAGCTTCATGGCCAGTCTTCTTTGAGCTCCTACCTCCTATGAACCCTTCTTTGTACACTACACTGCCCGAACTAAATCACCAAATGTCTCATCTTTCAAACAAGCTGGATTAAATTTAAACAAATATGCTACTGGCTTATAACCATAATCCAATTGGAAGAGCACAAGTGCATGATCGGAAATAAAAGAGAATTCCACCCATGATCTGTATCTGACTGATACATTAAGAATGGCCTCTTAGACATACACTAGGTCTAATCTCTTTTGTATCCTGTCCACCTCGCTTCTACCATTTCTCCATGTTGGCAACACCTTCGCAGGCACAATGTCCACCGGATGATTATTTGAAAATAAATCTTTGAAAAAAACCGCCAATGGATTTGATAAGGCTGCCACCCCCCACACTTCATCTAAACTAGTAGAAAAGTTCAAGTCCCCCGCAAGAATGAGATCACCCTAAGCTAGCAATCCCTTTGCTTCCACCTGTTCCCAAAACTATCTGCGTCCGTTGCACGACCCATAAACATTTAATAAGCAGATCCTTCTTTTTTCAGGTATGTGGAAACTTGTCAATAAGATCCCACCAACACTCAGAAAAGGTTGAAACTCAAACATAATTGGATTCCAAGCCACCAGAAGTCCACCTGACTTCCCTACAAAATTGAATGCAATGGTCAACTAGTTAGGACATAAAGAGTTCATGAACATTCTGGCCTTCTCCTCAACAACTAAGGTCTCTTGGAAATAGATAATGTCCGACTTTGTATTGGAAAGAAGCCTGCACATTGATGGCAGTTTTAGGGGGCCTCCCACCCCTTTGATGTTCATGGAGAGGAGGATCATGATTTATCCCTTGCAAGGGCTTTCATGCCTCTAAGAGCCCCCATATCAAGAGTAGAAACGAAATGTTGGTCAACAACATAAGGTGTTTTCCCTAGCTTCTTTCGGGCACTCCGAGTTTTGATTAGTGAGACCTCCAAACCCAGACCCCATGACCAAGCTAGAGCCTTCCCCTGGCCTTCCCCCATACTTGTCGAAATCCGCATGTTATCACAAACCACTTTACCCTGAAAGGATTCCAAGCCCAAATAGGTTTGTAAGGGAATAGGGCTATTAGTCTCCCTATGAGTCGGAATCAAAGTATTAATAACATAATCCAGAATCGGTTCCGTCACTGGTAGTCTGGGAGTCTGTGAAGCAGGAACAATCCTATCCAATGAGGTTAGTAACGAAGAATCTTCGGGAAAGGAAGCAGAGAGATCAACAGGAGTTAGGATAAGTGGAATCCTATCGGAATCTGAAGTGCAACCTCGAGAACAGATGGGTCCTTGATTTCATAGTTTGCTTCTTGTGAAGGCACAAGGGCCGACGGGAAGGATTTGTCCAGAAATTTTTGTTCCCACAACGAAAATGTAAAATACAAGGCAGGGTAAAAGGATTGGTTGTCTAAACTTATACCCTTAAGTTATGCTATGTCTTGATTTTGTTTGTGTAAACTTCTACCCGTATAGAATAAGTTTAGAAAAACTCGTAAAAGACAAATAAGCTTAAATCCATTTGAACCCTTTGCATATGAAATATGCACATAAACATGATATTTTACTTTTATGCTTTATGTGTGAGATGGACAAAACCTTAAAAAAATCTTTTCAACCTTGGCTATGCTTTACATGGATATAATGTTTTTTAAATGTAATATAAGATATACACAATTATATCAATCCAAAGCTAAAAGAAAGAACATAGAGCTTAATCCCCTTTATTATGTGATTACGTAGAGCTTAATCCCCTTTATGATGTGATGTATACTAAGATATATTATATTTGATTTTTTTATTATATATATATATTCACATAAATTATGAAATACAGAGGAATAACATTCAAAAATTACAAATATAAATGGAAAGTTTATGTGAATTTTTTTGTTTTCCTTTTCATTCTAAAAGGAATGGGAAACAATAAAGGTAAAAGTGAAAAAGGAAGAAAAAAGTAAAAACAAGTACAGCAGGGTGCGATATACTGCCTTTGAAGATAATGATTATTTTTTTACTCAAATTTATGTAAGTTTATCGAGTTTCCTTTGCCTTTGAGGTTTCCCATTTCCCTCAAAGGGTGTGCTAGTGATTTAGCTCGTTTCTATCATATGTCTCCATAAGCAGCTGGTTTTTTGAATAGCAGTTTTTAGTTTAAAATTTATACACATTTTTTAAGTCAACATAAAACTAATATGAAAGTCAATGCTAACTCATTGCTATATACTACCTCCGTGCCTCTGACAGTATAATAAAAAGAAGAAGAGACAAGATTGAACGATGGTAGGAAAAAAACACTTCAAAAATATTAAATTATCTTCGCATGTTACATCCAAACCTTAAAAGTGAAATCACGAGAAGTCAAAACTCAAGCCTACCTAGACAACATAGTACTGAACATAAATAATGTGCAAAAGAGTTTTTATGTACTTAGATTTCAACGAGAATTCAGAAAGTTGAAAGGATCACAATCTAGAGTTTACTAAGAGTTTATAAAGACTTTATAAAGTTAAAAGGAAAAATGGGCTTAGAGGTGGATTAGTAAAGTCACTTTTTCTGATCTTTTAAGATTATGGGAGTTTTCATGTTCAAGTCTAAGTGTTGGTTCATTGGTTTAGATGCACAAGTTAGGAGTTTTTTAACATGGTGGTTGGGCCCGATCATTGGAGGAGGACCCTGGATCCATTAATGGTATGCCACTCCAAGTGGTAACCATGGGTGAATGGTACGACCTTCGAAGTGGCAACCATGAGTAAGGACCTTGGATCCACTAATGGTACATTCCCCCATGTGACAATTGTCAATAAGGACTATGAATCCACTAATGATACAACCCCTCGAGTGGCAACCATGGGTGAATGGTATGGTCCCAAGTGACAACAGTCAATAATTTATGACTGCCCAAAAAACTTAGACCAAAGCAATGATGGAGATTAAACCTCTAACTACACATACAAACAAATAATAATTAAAAAAAACAAATTAAAAAAATTGAATGGAGAAAATGAAAAACAATTTAAAATGATTGGATAATCAAAATCAAATACTTATTTATTTAAATTCTTCTAAAATTAAAACCCAAAGAGAAAACAAGTATTGTTGACTAGGCTAAAACATTCTCACAAATTGACTAATTAGCATCACAAATAATTACTAAATCTAATTTGGTAAATAAATACAAAATAAAATATTTACCTCACCTAACTTTCAAGACATGTGACTTTATCCAAGCATTGGTTCTTAAAGAGTTTTCTATAATTCGTAGATATGTTGATGGCCACTCCTTTGTATATAGAAATATTTAGGAAAAAAAATTAAAGGTTCTTCCTTTGTGTTTGCAAACTCATATTTAAAGGTTCTTTAGCATAATCATTCTATTAAGCAAAATTTTAAGGGATGTGGAAATTTAAACCTAGATTTTAAGTTCTTAGGAGACTTAAGAAAATTTTAAAATTAAATAAAAAACATCTATTAACTTAAGAAAATTTTAAAATTAAATTAAGAACAATAATTTTTTTTTTATATATAGAGTATTGTTTTAATAGAATTTCTAATGTAAATCTAAAGTTAACCATTGTAGAATTAAGCATGATTGGATATAATTGATGTGTTTTAGTAAAATATTTAGTTGCTTGTGTGTGACTTTAAGAATTAAGGATGATTGAATATCACTAATGTGTTTCACTAAAATAGTAAAATAAAAGGTCGTAGTTTAAATGTTCTACGAAATGATTTTTTTTGGTGATATTTTCTGGGGACTTTTTCTTAAAATATGGTGAGAATTTGTTAGATCTGCATATTTGAGTGATTATTTCTATATAATCAGTCTGTCAGGGGTTTTTCAACATTTTGAATCCATTTATGCATTCAGAAATGGATTTTAAACAACAAAAAATAGTGATTTCGTGCAAATTTGTATCGTCGGATTCCCGCGAAAAAAACCATTTCGTAGAGCAATTAGACAACGCCTAAAATATTTAGTTGGTTGTGTGTGACTTCACAGGAGCATGAAAATAAAATTACCCTTCACAGGCTTAAACAATTTGACAAATCATTTCCCATTGCTAACATGTGCTTGTTTATATCTGTTGTTTGGGCCTTCAGGTTTTGAGCTGCTCAATTTTGCATTTCAAGATAGACTTACTTTTTGTAAATCTACTTGAATCAACCCATGTTAAGTGTTTGTGCTTCCCATCAAGGCTTAAAAAATATATCACTTAAATCCAACCAACCTTTCACGCATTTTTGCTCGATCTAAGAAAATACTATTCAGGATCTAGCAACTGATACAATCACAACTTCCTCTCACCCCATTTTCTCCCAATTCTTCAATTTGGGTTACATCAACTTTTATCATGATCGGATTTTTTGGTGTTTCCTTTTGATAGCGGTGGGATTCAAACTTGAATCTTCATGCAAAACGAGACCGATCAAAACATCAAAACCTATCACTCTATCAAAATTTAACAGTAGCAATCACACATTAAAATAAAATCTAACAAAAGTTTTCTCTAGCTAATCACCATGCAAAGATTTATAGTGGATGATCTAGCTGAAAAAAATGTCACACTATAGGGCCTCTTTTGAACTCGCAAAATTATTCGGGCACGAAGGCCATAGAGTATTCATCATGCAATTTCTTGTAGGTTTTTGGTATGGATCTTGACGAACGATGAGGTTGTTTCTGGCTTGATTCTAAAATCTCAAAGGATACATCTATTGATTGCTTGACCTATGGAGATAATCCCACTAGTCTTAATACCTCAATGTGTTGGTGGCATTAGCATTAGTTTTCACAAGCATTGTGTTGGCACAGGGGCAGACCCATGGTTCAACGCTACAACAACGCACCAACAAAAACCTAACTATTGGCCCTTTCGACAACACCTGTGAAGAAGATGAAGTCTCGCCCAAGGTAGAGGCAGGGGTGGTTGCAGGAATCAGATGTCTGCAACCTTAGTTGGGACACAGATTTGTGATTATAACAATTGACAGAGCACTCAATAGTTAACATTCATCAATATCCAGTCTTAGTTATAGCGCGGTTAAACCCTAATTACAGAGTATCACAGTACTTATTAAGATCTAAGGTACTTAAGCACTGAGCATACGTACATAAGTAAGATCTAACATCCATCCATATTATTAAACACTAAGAATAAAAAAATCATTCATCTATATTAAATCACTAAGCAAGTAAACACAAAACACATCAATACATCACACAAAGCATAGAAACACAACATGTACGTGGTT
>CBVK0100357330.1:0-12826 GCA_900067695.1 Picea abies
GTCCTTACCTTTTTGAAAAACTCTCATTTTCTCAAATCAGACGTCGGGATAAAAAATTATGAGCTCTGGAAGATGGAGACTCAACCACCGTTGATCTCTCCTCATGAAATCTGGGTCGTTGATTTACAAATTTGACTTTCTTTATCCCACATGCATTGTGGGAGGGTTCTCATGAATTATTTATAAATAAATTTCATCTCCATGTTATTTGTGAATGAATTAAAGAGACCCATATAATTCCACGTAGCTTGTCCACAAAGTATCTTTTGACTGCCACATCATCACCAAGTCATAATACCAAGTCATCTTTGTCCATCCACGTGTCACCCGGGGGTCCATGTGTCACTAGGGATAGGTCCACCTCACTTCCACGTGTCTCAATATGGTGGGTTCATGTCACTTCCACATGTCCCAAAATAAAGAGAAGTAAACTTATGATAGGAAATAAACATTTATCCCCTCAATCCCCCTCTCTTGTGGAATCATAGCCCCCTATAACTATAGTCCTTCTCCGTCTAGCAGCCAACGATGTATTTATTATTAATAATTATCAAAACATTACATCTAGCAGCCAACGATGTATTTATTATTAATAATTATCAAAACATTACATTGCTTGGGCACACTGGACTTTTAATAATTGTTTGGGCACTCTGGCCTCTCAACATTGTAACAATACATTATTTAAAATGGGGTTTCAAAACCCGAGGTGTTACACATATCGAGCTTCCACAACTCAAAACTTTTCCCATTAAATTTTTTGATCTCAATATTTGAATTTCTCTCCATTTTGTTTCATCACAAGAATCGATACCGCAAAGCTCCCACTATAAAAAGGTTTATCACAGACCCAAGCCAAACCCCTGACCACAAAGGTGTCTCCCTAAAGCCAATAACTACTCTAATACTAAATGTAGATTTTAACCACATACAATTAATTATTGCAAACATATTCTTAATAAAAACAGAAAAGATACAATGGCACACACACACACACACATTACATAGGGATTTTACCTTGGAAACCCGAACCAGGAAAACCAACAACCTGTTTAGAGTTGCACCTCTAATTCTTTATTCACCATTCATATTCATTGTTTACAATACAATATTTTAATTTTTGGTTAACTTGTTGAAGTGGGCCATTGCTAGTGAAATCAGTGGTGGAGTCACTTTGTTTTATGCTTCCAATGAGTTGGAGAAAAAGAAAACAACAAATTTTGATGAGAAAATAAGAGTTTACATCATAAAGGGTACATTTTTTATATGTGACACTTTTATAAAATTTCCATTAAAGTAGTATGCTAAAGGGGTTTTAGTGGAAGATGAAGATTGCACCTAAAATTTTAATACATCCAATGCAACTTTTGAAAGTAGAAAGCCTTCTATAAATAAACAATATGTTGTTCCTCAAATTTATTCCAGGCTCATAGAACAATTTCAGGCATCCAAATTAGTGATGTTTTCTTTCAAAGTGCCTTTCTACCTTTAGCTTAGAATGAGACTTCAAAACTCTAATGATTTAGAAACACAGAGACAATATCTCTTCCCTTGAGCTTTTATCAATAATTAAGATATGGAAGGAAGAATTATAACAAACAAAATTGACAAACAAAGTAAGGTATCCAATTTTGATAAATCCTACCTTATTTGTAATAGCAAAAATATGTATGTCTAAAATATGAATTAAGATGAGAATAACTATAGAGATACAAGTCTTGTTCTACTCATAGTGAAAAATAGGAAAATCTATACCAGAATAGACGTCTAATTAAGTGAACTGCGGTATATGTATTACTAAATTTCATTCATTCATTCCTTAAACACCATAGCATGAAGAAGATGAATTATGATAATGAAAGTAACAACACATAGAAAACACATGAAGAAGATGAATTATGATAATGAAAGTAACAACACATAGAAAACACTTAACTCAAAGAAATGAGAAGTAGAATCTATGTCTTCCAGTAGAAATTTCTATTAAAAAGTCTCTCTTTAGATTAGGTGAGAAAAATTCCTTTTCATATCTCAAATGTATTTATTTATACAACTTTGTCTTAACCAAAATCGGTTAGACTTCCACACTTCTAGATCCTAAAATAGAAGAAAATATTTTAAATACTAAACTAACTAAATATTACAAAAGATTTGAACATTTGTTATGTTTCTAGAAACCTCATTGCTTGTTGGTTGCTTGAAGGATTATCTCCTCATTTTTTGCTCGTAGATGCAACTGCCTTTTATTGATCCTTGTATTGAGTGTGCAAATTTAATAATGCAACTACGAACTTCGGGGGCTCTGTATTAACATTCAACTCAAATTTAAAATCCTTTCTATGTACCAATGGTAATTTCTTTTGAACTCCGACTGCATCTTACTGAGTATTTTGACACTGTAAATTGTTCTTAACCAGGAAATGATTTAAAATATTCAAGTTAACTTGAGTCATTTGTTGAATGATATCTTTATATGTTTATCCACTCTTCTTCAACTCTTCTCTCTTCTCATTTACATTAAGAGTCCCAATTATGGAATGAATATCACCAAGGTCAATTTCATCCATCTCTACATCTACAACTAGTAAAAAATTTAAACAACCTACTTTGGCTTCTTTGGCCAAACTTTTACTTTCTTTCAGGTTATTTTCCCAAGTTTTTATTTCCATTTCACTCTTTAACTATTCAAATCTATAAACCGAGTAATTCCTGATACATTTAGACTTTGATTCCACATCATCAACTCTTGAAACTTAGATCTTGTATTGACCAACTCTTTTTCTTTATCAACAATGATTTGTAATGAATCATTGATGAAAAGATATTGTTTTTTAATACTTTCCAAAATTTCATAGAAACTATCTTGGTCTAAATGTAATCCATCATTAATTTACAGGGCTCATTTCTTAAAATAAGAAATATCAACAATTTTATTTTCATCCTTTTTTACCTGAGCTCTTAAATGGAATATTAATGCATCTTTCTAAGAAAGAGTATTCTTACTCATTTGTTGATCTTGAAGACTTGTTATTAGTTTCTCTTCTAGTTGTTTAATCTGTTGATCATACCTTTGTTTGACCTGAGCTAGTTCATAATTAACTCATTCTCCAATAATCACCTCTCTTTGTTTCAAATAATTTTTCAATTTCTCAATTAAAATATATTTTTGATCAATCTTTTCTCTTAAATTTTCCACTGACCACAAGTTTGTTGTTGTGAAATCTCCCAAAGAATCAACTACTTGTTTTGCAAATTCAGGGTCACTTTGTCCCTGACCATCAAATATCAACCTCTATCTTTTTGTGATTACTTCTACTTTATTCTGAATCTCTCTCTGCACAATATCTTTCCTTTTCTTGATGGAGAATCAATCTGATGATGGAATTTCTTTTGGCTCAATAGGTGTCAAATCTTCAACATTTACTACCTTTGTACAATGTATCTCAAATCTTTATGAAAGAGGAGTTAAGGAAGGAATGGGAGATGCAAGTGGAGTAGATTCCCCTTGAGTAGTACTATCTTTTAAAGGAGTTCTAGAATTTGAAGTAATTTGAGGGGACATATGTACATGCTTCATAAAATATTCAAACATTGCTAATGTTTCTTGTAAAGTCCTACCTGGTAGAGTTGGTTCCTTCACTGTTGTATCTTTTGGTGACGTCTCTGGTGTTTTATCTTTTGGTAGATTTGGTTCCTTCCTTGGTTTTGATCTCATGAAAATCATGTTTCTTAGGATTATAATATGGTATCACCTCTGAAGCTGGATTACCATTATGAGTAAGACTTTGCTCTGTTTGTAAAATATTTGGTAGACAACTTCTCCTGTTCTTTTGAAAATAAAGAAAATATGATTGTTCTTTGTTAGGAAGATTCTAGATCCTATATAGAAATTAATCATTTATCTTTACTCCATTGAAAATATCATCAAGTGGAGAATCTTCATGAAAGTACATTTTCATGCCAAACTGAGCCAAATGATTTTCAACGACCTTATGTGGATCGTTTCTTTTGAATTCAATAAAAGATAATGCAATATCTTATAAGGATGAAGCTTCAACCTTAGTATGTCTGAAATCTAACAAATAATATTCACCAACATGCATGGGATAAGTTGGCCATACCTTTTTTTGTGTTTCTTTCAATTATTTAGTTATACCCGCATAAACTGTTTGGTATGCCACTTCCGTGCAAATGAGCCTATCTAGAAAAAATCTTGGTAAAGCATGAGGAGATGCAAAGCAAGCATAAACTTTGATATAGGAAAAACTCTCCTCAATACACCAGTCTACAATTGTACCTAAATTTCCCATAATATGTTCAGAGGTCCTGGGAGGAGGATTGCCATATAGAGCTTCATGAATAGGGATGATAACATTATGGAAAATTTCATAAAAATACTCTTTTGCATTTTCCTCCCACGGTTTAGAATGATAGATATGTATTGGCTTAGAAGATTTCAAAGTCCAACTCCAATTCATCAATGGGAAATGGGTTTTATAAAATATAACATCCATAATATATGTTGACATATAAAAATGTGTTGGTTCACCTTTAGACCTATGACTTGTATAAACCCCTATTTTTTTGACCAGGTTATCAGACAAAACCTTTCCCGAATTAAAAGTGAAACCTTTTGCAACTTCATGAATAATAGGGACCCAATCCACTGTGAAATGTGCAAGGTTTTTCTTTCCATACATCATATAGAGCATCATAGATATGTGCATAATGTGTGCATCACAAGAAGTTGTAGAATATACACCATGACTGTCTACTTTAAATTTGTTTTAATTTCCCCACCAGGTTTTAACTATATCATGGACACTGCTCTCATAATCTATACATTCATGTTTCTCAAATTTCTTCACAATTATGCATTTTAAACATATTTGGGATTACTGGAAAATTTATACATTATTTGGATATCTTCTGGTCGAAACGATCTGACAATAGTCATTTGATGGTTGTAGATGGTCCTGGTTGGTATATCCACATGCTCCAAAGACCAATGTATCATGTATGTGTAGGGTAGTAACTTTGGTCGTGCTGCAACTTATGTAATTCTGATTTGGTGACCTCCTTGAGTTTTTTTTATATTTAAAACATCTTCCTCCTCGCTTTCATCATTAGAAACTATGTATTTCTTTTCCCAGATAATTTCGTAAACTTTCACCCACGATTTGATGCTACCTATTAAACGAGAAGTAGTATCCAAAAACATATCATAATTTGGGTTTGGCTCCTCTACAGATTGGTATTGGATCCACTTTTTTTCTCCCCTATGAGGCGCCATGAATTTTTGTTAAAAATATTCACTCTTGTAAGAAAAATAATGCTTGTGAAAGTGAAATGTGGAGACAAGGTGGAGTTCTAAATGCGAATACAGAAAAGAGGTAGAGTTCAAATCTTTTATCAAATCATAATTAAACACACCATTAATTCTATATTTAATATCTCTCATTTGAACGACAGGGTCATAATGCTAAAAAGTTGCTAAATTTATCACCCGACGATGAAAATCTTTATACGAATATCTTACCCTAATAACATTTAATTATTGTTAATAATATGGATTAGCAATAAGTACTCCAACACTTCGATACTTCGGGGCTATTGAATAGATAATGTTAAAGTTATCTTGAAGGCTAGAATCGCAAAGTGATTACTTACCCTTAATCAAGATTTATTATTTCTTACTTAACCTTTAATCTTCGGTACTTAGTAACTTTGACACTTCGACACTTCTTGGATTCGTTGATAATATGATATCCCAAAGGACAATCTTCTGGAGTGACGTGACAGGATGACATCACATATGATGACATGTCGTGAGAAAATAGGTGACACATGTCATCCGGAAATGTGTGACTTATGTGTTCGAAAATGACTTATTAAGTAAGTGCCACATGTATCCACGTGTAACGAATGCTAGGTGGCATAGGACATGTCAGTTGAGTACTTCCACTTATGAATGTGTCTTTCATAACTTAGAGGCTCTGAAGTATCGTGACTTTGAGACTAAAAGGTTTAACACTGAGCCTGAAATCCCGAAGTGCAAAGTTTTGAAAATACTTTATGGGAGAGGATATAATGTTGGATTTCTTTAGGTCTTCGGGAATTTGGGGATTCGGGAAAACTTGAAACAAAATATTCGAATAACACCGAAAAATGAAGTCCTGGAATGGAATCAAGAACATGAATATTGCATGAAATAAACATTGTGCAACTCTATATCCCTGAAATCCCGTGAATTGTCGATGTTAATATGCGTCAGGATTGATAGTTTAGGATGGATCTTCCCTGTCCAAACACAAACAATGAATTTTATTAGTGTATAAAATAAAAATTTATAAAGCGAAAATTTATTGATTAATCAACAAAAATAGGAACAATTTAAGAAGGGATTCAAAATTTGAATCTTTATTTCATATTTTGACTTATATTCTAACACAATGTATTGCTAAGACTCTGGGAAATCACATGCCACTTGTCAAAGTATTAATTTCTCTACATTAAAGTGCATATATTATTGGAGAAGAAATTTGTATTTAACTTTCTTGCAACAACTTCTATCAAACTCTAGAAGTGATGTATTTAGGTAAGAAGACTTTGAATACATAGTTGGAAGGGTGGGAATATAGGAATAATTCAACAATGATGATTCATTAAAGTTTGATAATAGGTTTTTTCTTCATAAAGTCATGTGAATCCACCTAACCATTGATATGATTGTACACTAGAGATGAACTATTGAATGTTGTGTAGGACATTGAATTCTTTGTAGGCCCATCATGTTGGTCACCATCCTTAAAACACAAGGTCATATTCGTACAAATATTGTGCATCACAGTTCTATGGGTGATATCTAAACCTCCTTCAATCCATATGTCTTCTTTTAGGGATTTTTACTTCCTTGGTCTTAATGTGCAATATGGATACTTGGTTTTCATAATATTTCAAACCCAAAACTTGGATATATCCTAAACTCCTTTTTAAATTGTTATCTACTCCCTCTTATGAGGTTAAACCTAGGCAATTGTGTGCTATGACTAACAAGCTGGGAAATTCCTTTACTTCTCCTTGATCAAAGGGAACCCTACTATGATTGTGGGATTCATGGGAATTTTGGATTACTTCTATAACTTCCCCCTTACAATACTACATTGAATTAACGTCCCCGCCCTTAGTTTGATCCTCAAAAGACAAATAAATAGAGTAGAGAAGGAAATGTTTCATACCTTTTAAATCACTTTTCTATCCCATTAATTCTTTTGATATTGTACTTTTCTAAGAATCTTCTATATAATCATCCCTTTTCCTAGATAAGTTCTTTAATGACTCTATGTTTTCTATTTTATCTATATTTACTTATGATTATGTCTTCCTCCCATATTTTCTACCTTCCAATTTCTTGCTTGAAGAGACCAAATCTTCCTTTGAACACATTCATACATTTTCATTCTTTCTCCATATTTGTTTAATTAGGTTTTGGAAAATTCCTCCACAAGTTCCCTATTCCTCTATAATTTGAGCATTAAAATGAGATGTTCCAATAATCTAGTGACTGAATACAAATCCTTTTCCCCCAAATTATTTCAATTTCCTTTGGTAAACCCCCCTGCCCAAGTATTAATTTAAACTAGGATTTAAACGACCCTCTTGTCTACCTTTCAACTAAATTCTCTTCAACATCTATGAAATTTCCCGAACTTCCTCCCACTTCCTCAAGGATGTCAATATTCCATAACTCCATTATAAGCCTTGACATATTAACCTAGATGGTTTTCACCCTTCCTTTCGTGGATCGAATATCAGATGCCATATTTTCTAGTCCATGTAGGAAGATTCCTATAACCATTTCCCCCAATAATATTCTCAACATCTTCTTTTTTTAATTCAAATGCTATCCAACTTTATACCAATATGTGGTAAATTAGACTGTAGCCAATTAAGTCTATCCTCTCCTTCTCTATCCATTTATACATAAATACTTTTGTCACTTGTCTACATGCAAATCTACTAGTTATTACTCTATCCATCAACCTTATTACTGATGTGATCCCTACATCCTCTCCTACATCCAACTTGACCTTCTCGTCCTTTTGATTGTATCTTCCTACGACTAATATTTTTCATCTTACCTATGATCCTTCTTTGACCATATCAAAATTTTTCATTACCTCTAGACTATCCCTCCAAGGATATCTCTTCAATGATAGTTTATTGAAAGGATGAAATCCTAGAGCCTCAAAGCTATGACCTATTACACCTACCTCTACCTTTCATAATATCTCCCCTTGTTTAGGAGTAAAGTCTTCATTCTTTATATTTCTATCTTAGACATCTCGAATCTGGTTTTTTCTTCTTCGAATCTCCATGTTCAATTTTTATTGTCCTTTTCCATAATCCTTCCAGTGCCACTATGCATTGTGCCCTCATCATTTCGGATGTCACTTAGTTTGATAGAATTTCCTAAGGTTTTCCCTAGGTATAGACCTTCTTCCTTCCTTATGTCTTCACAAAAATCCTTTGGTATGTTCCAAATCTCTTCCAATTCTTATTTGGTCATGAAGATAGATTTCTAGAGCTTCTACTTTGTCCTCCTCAAGTTCCTTATCCATATCTTCTACCGTCAAAATTTTCAAAAACAATGTGTGTGTGTGTGTGTCTTACACACTCTCTCTCTCTCTCTCACACACACACACACATACATGTTTTTTCCAAGTTACGCTACTCGGGGAAAACCCCCAATTACTTCTTCTCATTTCAAGGATGGTACCCAAGGTAAACCCTATAATATTTAGGGGACAATGCCAATCAAAAATAGGGCTCCAAGTCATTACAATGATATGCTCATTAAGATCTCAACATGTCACTTGTAAGAATTGAACTTGGGTGGAGAGGATAACAAACATTTCTTCCAACCACTCGAGCTAAACCCAGTTGAAAAAACACTTACATACATAGACACATATGTGTGTGTGTGTAAGTGGAGAGGATAACAATCATTTCTTCCAACCACTCAAGCTAAACCAAGTTGACAACACACTTACATACACACACACATGTGTGCACACACACACACATATACATATACACACATTTTTTCCTAGTTACATTAATTTTACAAACACCGGATTGACAATCATTTACACTCTAATTTACTTGGGTAGATTGGAGCTCAACAAGGATAACAATCATTTCTTCCAACCACTCAAGCTAAACCAAGTTGACAACACACTTACATACACACACACATGTGTGCACACACACACACATATACATATACACACATTTTTTCCTAGTTACATTAATTAGGGAAAACCCCCGAGTACTTATCCTCATTTCGAGGATGGTACCTAGGGTAAACCCTATAATATTCAAGACACAAGGTCGATATACAATAGGGCTTGAAGACATTACAATAATATAATCATTTTGAGAATTGAATCTAGGTGGGGAGGATAACAACATTTCTCCCAACCGTGCAAGCTAAACCCAATTTCACACACACACACACACACACATATAACCTAAGTGGGCCTAATAGTTAAGAGCATGTGTTTCCTCCAAAATGGTCACAAGTTCAAATCCAGAGGGGAGTAGGGTATGTATATGTCCATAGACTTTAGAATTCAATTTGTTTCGTAGAGGGGGTCCCTTGTCACACAAAAAATGGGGTCTCATACACCAATTTGGTGTTTGGCTTCGTTGTGACCTTAAAATTAGATTACACACACACACATTGCCTATGTGCACAAGTATCCATGAAAATATGCAGTACAACGTTCTCAAATTTAATCCCCCAACTCCATAGAGTATGTACACCATGGATTTGCATATCCTACTAGATAAGAAAACCCATCTTATGGATACCATCCTATTATAGAGTTAATTTCCACCCTATAGGCCAGAGAAGAAGCCATCATAGGCTAGAGGCTAGAATACAACTTTTGCCTAAGGTTTGAACTCTTTTAGAAGGCTAGAGGCTAGAATACAACTTTTGCCTAAGGTTTGAACTCTTTTAGAACCCTTTTTGGAATCCTTGTGGGACACCTAGTAGACAATAAGTGAGGCCCTCACTAATCACTAGTGTTCAAAAAGGGTACTACTGAACCAGTTACGACGTGCAAAAGGAGTAGCTAACGTCACAACTGACTGGGTTCAAACCTAAGGCATAATAATAGAAATCTGGACGATTAATAATGAAAAGCAAGAAATGCAGAGAAAAACCTATCCCTATATGCCAGTTTAGGAATATATACCTCAATTGTAGTGGATGTTTCCATCTTTGTAAAACAAATCCCCACAATCCTGTCAACACATGTAAACTAAATTTCGAGAGTCAAAATGCATAAGGAAATCTCAAAAAAGAAAATATTTTTGTATTTTTTGAATATGATATATGCAAAAAAACAAGCACTCACACCACACACCTATGTATAAGGAACTACACATCTTTATGGATTTACACCAAGTAAAGCCCATTGTTAGTCTTAGGCCAAGGATATTTTTCATAATAAATGAACTCATGCGCCAATGTTGGCATCATATGGATTACCATGTCGGGGTCATGCCACATATTAATGAATTTCTACAATCGAAGATATTCATCATGAGTGGTTTTGTGAGCTACAAGAGCTCTTTGATGGGCTCCATCAAGAGGTAAAGGGGGTATGAAACAAAAAGCTTTGAAGGAAAGTGAGGCAGAGAATTTGGTGGCAAGTTCTGAAAAAGATAACCAAGGCTAAAAAGGGTCAAGACTAGGATGGATGGTCACTAGTGTTCAACAAGTGAGGCACTATCAAACTTCTAGAATTGGGGAGTTACGAGGTGAAAAACAAGGTATGAGTTGGATGTTCATGGAAAAGGCCTAGGAACTCACATCATTTGAGTCTCTAGTGGCCTCTAGAAGATTGAGAAGCCTCTCCCAAGCCTCCTCCAAGAGTTGTATCAAAGGAAGCCTTGGGAAAGGGGGAGGGGGGGGAGAATTGAATGATATTGTTATGTTGTCCAACTACAAAGGTATCCATCTACTACAAACAGGAGTTAGTGAATCGTATCATGAATAAGGAGTTGCGGGGAGAGGCAAGGAGCAAGGAGGTTAAAGGAGCTTTCATCAACATTTGAGGTATGCATGTATTGATGTAATGTTCTTATGATTAATAATAGATCAATGGTTTTCCCTCCATATTATTTGTGTTTTGTCATAAATGAATTGGATTTGATTATGTAATTGATTAATCAAGATAGATCTAAGCTATTAGAAATTATTCTTAACAATGGAGAAAGGAAAAAGGTCGGTTTTGTTTGTTACTTGTGTGCAAGAAGAAGGTGAAAAAAGATGGAGCTGCAGATCTACACCATCCAGGACACTCAAGAATAACCCTTAAACAAAAAGGTATGTTGATATACTCCTTTCCAATGTAGAATAATTGTTTTCCTTCTAGATCTAGGAGAACCATATGAAATCTAGCTCTCTTTTCTATCTAGGATAACTAGGGTGATCCTAGGGAGACCTTATTGATTATTCAGTGAGATCCCTGTGAGAATTATTCCCATAAAACATTCATGCTTACATAATTAGAAGTGGATTGGAGAAAGGATGTTTCTTTAGGTAATTCCCTTCTAGCGATGTATGCAAAATGTTGATATGTAGAGGTAATCCCCTTGTGGCGATGTATGCAAAATGCACGTATGTAGATTTAACATTATTTATTCGATGTATTGTCTCGAAAATATTTATGTGGTGACTGTGCTTGTAGACACATATGCAAAATGTGGCAACACAAATTCTACATAGAAATATTTTGATGAAAATACTAAACAAGATTCCATCTCATGGAGTATAATTATTACAAGCTATGGAATACATGGCCTATATTAGGACTCCCTTGGAATTTATTGGCAAATGCAGCTAGCATGGACAAAATTGGATTACATGTCTTCCATTGGAATTTTATCTCATGCACTCATGTAGGCCTTATGGATGAGGGACAATCATACTTCAATTACTTGAGAGGATATATTTATCTCACATAAAGGGAGGAGCACTAAGATTGTAATATTCTTGGTCATGTTGTCTAGTTGGATAAGGCATACAACATTATAAAAAATATCCCAATTAAAATTGATAGTGAGGTATGGGGGGGTTTACTTCTTCACTGTAGATTTCACTGCAATGTAGAGTTGGTAGAATGTGTGTCAAAAAATAATCTTGAGTTAGACATTGAAAACATTGAATTTATGTGTTGCTTGCAAACAACTACACTGCAGCTAGAAGGTGGGAGATTGTAAGAAAGGTAAGAGCAATGTTAAAAGACAAGGGGTTGACAAAGAATATAGGATGACATTGGATTGAGATCAAGACCAAGGTTCATGCATTCATAGTTAGACACTGAGCATGCCAATAAACAAAGAAAATATAATTAATGTTGGATAGATTGGTTGGACATATGGATAATGCAGTGTACATACTCATACCTAATATTTTGCTACATGGAGTGGATAATGGGGTGAAGGAAAACATCCTTTGCATCCGTAGTTCAAATCTAGGCAATTGAAATTTGGGTTTTTAATATTAGGATTGGGTCCCCTATTAAGAATTCCAAGAACAAAAACTTTCACAGTGTTTGTGACAATCATATTAAATGCATCTCCAAAATTGGCATGCAAGGGATGCAAATGTATTCCCATGTTTTAGATATCGACAACATTCTCATGGCGATTACTAGTTATGCTATTAAAATCAAACAATGAGAAATTGTGATAACCATAGTGTTGAAGGAAAATATCCCTGCGGACAGGTAGATCTCCTCAAAGAGCT
>CBVK0100357331.1:0-12825 GCA_900067695.1 Picea abies
CAATTGTGAAGAGATTGCTTTATAATACGAGCCCACATTAATGTGGATGATATGATTTCCCATTTGATCTCAAGCTTGATATAAACATAATATATATCTTTTTTCACTGTTATTTTATGATTAAGATAATATCTTATGAATGATTCTTAAACCTAGTTTCATAAATATTATGTGAATTATTAATGACACATATAAAAACACTAAAGATATATAAACACAATATATCTTTTTCTATTGTTATTTTATGATTAAGATAATATCTTATGATGATTCTTAAACTTACTTTCATAAATATTATGTGAATTCGAATGTTATTATTAATGACATATATAAAACATTTATGTGTATATAACCACTCTTCCTATATTGTAGGAATTGTATATTAGTATAATTTAGGAGAGACATTATTTTATTTTTATAAATATATGGTATTTTAAGAAAAGTAATCAAATAGTGTTTATGATCCATAATTTAATATTCATATTAATTTTATGAAATCTGTAATCTCTAGGTTCTATAGTTTAATACTCACATATTAATTTCATGAACTAATTTTTTTTTTTTTAATAAAAAGTGGATTCTTATATTAATTCTAGTTGAAAGTTTACAAAAAAGATTTGCAGTCTATCTGCTTACACCAAAATGTTATCAACGAGTCTTTCAGGACCAGATCGATGATCCAGATTTCCTCGAGATCAATGGTCTAGGTTTTCTCTCGCGGCTTGGGCAGACAACTTCCTCCATGTTGCGAACTCCCGATAGTCGAGTTCCTAAAATTTTCTCGCGTCAGATCTATGGGACCAGATCGACGATCAAGATCTCTTCTAGTACCAATGGTCCTGATCTATTCTTTCTTTTCGCGTTTTCGCATATCGCAATTTCGCGACTTTGGGAAGTTGTTGCCTTCAAGCTTTGGACTGCCGATAGCCAAGATCCCAAAATTTTCTCGCGTTAGATCCATGGGACCAGATCAACGGTCTAGATCTCTTTTGATACCAACGGTCCAGATCTTTTCTTGCTTATCATGATTTCACATTTCGCAATTTCACAACTTTGGGAAATAGCTATCGTCATTCTTTGGACTATCGATAGCCGAAATCCTGAAATTTTCTCGCATCAGATCCATGGGACCAAATCGATGGTCCAGATCTCTTCTGGTACCAACGGTCCTAATCTGATCTCGCTTATCGCGATTTTTCATTTTGCGACTTTGGGAAATAGTTGCCTTCATACTTTGGACTCCCGATAGCCGAGATCCCGAAATTTTCTCGCGTCAAATCCATGGGACCAGATCGATGATTCAGATCGCTTTTGGTACCAACGGTCCTGATCTTTTCTCGCTTATCGTGATTTCAGATTTTGCGACTTTGGGAAATAGCTGCTTTCATGTGTCGGACTCCTGATAGTCGAGTTCCTGAAATTTTCTCGCGTCAGATCAATGGGACCAGATCGATGGTCCAGAACTTCTTTAGCGCTAATGGTCCAAATCCACTCTTGCTTTTCGTGACTTTGAGAAACAACATCCTTCGACCTTGCGACTCCCGATTGCCAAGGTCCTGAAGTCATCTATTGACTGTTGATCTTTTGCGCTGATGCTTACGGTTGTCCTCTCACCTGAGCTTCGAAGCTTTTCTGACTTGGAAGGAATTCTAGGTAAACAAAGATGGCACCCCATTCAGATTGAGGCCATCCATTTGGGCAAGCTCCTCGCATTGGAGCCAAAGGAGTGAGCTTTGAGACTGCCTGAGATCTTGGAGAATAATCTGTTGCATCGAGTCAACCCTTACATTTACCAGTCAATCCGCAACTTTGTTTGCACTTTGCTTAGAGAAGATCAAAAAAAAAAAAAAACCTAAAAATTATGAAAAGGGCCAAGGAAGCGTTCTTAACCAATTATTACTTTATATTGTTTTTTTTTTTTAATTTTTCAATACTACGAATCAAATAGTAAAACTATGAAAAGGGCCAAGGAGGCGCTCATGAACCAATTATTACTTTATATTGTTTTTTTTTTTAATTTTTCAATACTACGAATCAAATAGTGTTTATGATCCATAGTTTAATACTCATATTAATTATATGAAGTCTCTAGTATGTAGGTTACATAACTTAATGCTCACATACCAATTCCAAGAACGAATTATTATTTCATTAAATTCTATAGTTATTTATAATTTTTTCATACAATTCCATGAACCAATTATTATTTCATTAAATTCTATATTGTTTTTATAAATTTTTCAATACTTGGATTATGTATTTATTGTATCCAGCTTATTAAATTTATATAAAAAAAAAATTCCACTTCATCAAGTAACATGGAAACATGGAACTACGACAAGGACATCACCGTTGTTTAAACTTTAAAAACGATACAATTCGGTGAAAAGAAAATGTCCATGTCAACTCCATGATTATCTATAAATTAATGAATATTGTAAAATGGCTTGAAAATTACATCCACAAAAAATAAGACCACGCCTTCGATGGCCATGATGTGCTGTTTCAGCAAAGGTATGGGATCGAAACTCACGGAAGAAAAATGTCGCTACAGGTACAATGTATTGTTTTAGTGTCTCCTACTTCATCGTAAGGAGGATCTTGCCATACAAAGAGGAGTGGACCGCATATAACAGACTTCTATTGAACTCTACAACTACCCGGGTATTCGAACTATTTAATTCAAAATTCTTAAGAGTAAAGAGTCGAACTATTTCATTCAAAATTCTGAAGAGGAAACTAGTAATTTATTTTAGGTTCTCGATATGGCCGGGTTAAAATGAGTGTATCCTTTCAAATTTAAATATGGAAGACCTTTTAAAGGTTAAAATATCATCTTTTAAGTAAAAATATAAAATTGTATTTTTAAATGTATAAATAGATTTAGTGTGTTGAAAAACTCTTGGGGTATTAGGATTATACAAATTTAATCATTCAAATTTGTAAATCTAACTATTTATCATTAGATTTACAAAATCAAATGGAAAAAATAACAAAAACAATCAAAAAAAAAAATAAAATGTTTAAACTACTATATTCAAATCCAAAAAAATAAGATATTTAAGTCAATTAACTTTACCAATAAAATTGCTAAACTAAAGAAACAGATAATCAAACAACCCGAATCAACCGTCAGATTCACATGACATCAATCGGATTCGGTGTAATTTGCACAGTATGATTTTTTCAACTTGATAAAAGGATTAACATCAAATTCCAATCACGTCACTGGCCACATTTAATATTACGGATTGCTTCGGAGGTGCGCCTTCTGATTTGTCCAACGCTATAAAGTCGACAAAATGAATTGAGATCAATAGCGTTCCCATGAAAGTTAATAATAGCGATTGCGTGGAAGGTGCGACCTAGATAGAAGAGATTATATTTTGAAATCTAAATTACATAATAGACTTCTTAGAAGTGAAAAACGTCGAAATTTGCCACAAAGAGAAAGAGAGGGAATACATGAGCTGAAAGCTATAAGCGGCATAGATTGTTACCAACCAAAGGGAGGGTTTAGAATGAGTTCTTGGAAGCCGATATATTAAACAAAACGAAACCAAGGCTGTCTATATCTGAACCAAAGATCGTGTTCAATCTGAATGGTTATTCGTTACAGGACAGGTCAGAGACGTTTCGTGACAGGAAAGAGAATAGAAGGGCTTTCACTCTTTTGGATCACATGTATGAACATAAACTAGCACAGTCATATATAATTTATGACTGATAAACGCCGAAAAATTATATAATTTTTATGACTGATAAACGCCGAAAGACTATATAATTTCTCTCCTGCGTCTGCCAAGGTTTCAGGTTAATTACATTGAGTACGCGGCATCCAACCCTCTCTGTAAGCTATGAAAATGGCAGCCAAATGATCAGAATTTCTCTGCCATTTCCATAGAATGATCATTTCACTGCCATTTCCATAGCTTACAGAGAGGGTTGGATGCGGCGTACTCAATGCAATTAACCTGAAACCTTAGCAAACACAGGAAAGAAATTATATAGTCTTTTGACGTTTATCAGTCATAAATTATATATGACTGTGCTAGTCCTATACACTTGCTATAAAATGAAAATGGAACTTTTACAAAATTTCAAACAAATCATCAAAATTTCAATATTTACATTTATGCTATTATAAAATGAAAATGGATCTTTTACAAAGTTTCAAACAAATCATTAAAATTTCAATATTTACATTTATGGCAAAATGTATGTTTGATGAGTAAGGTTCACCTTTGAGCTTACATACACTTGGAAAAATCTAAAAAATAGCAAAATGGTATGAGGATAATAAAAATAATAAATCAAATGTATCAACTTCACGGTGTATCAACTTCATGACTAATGAACATATTATCCTTGTTGTATATCATCTTTAAGTTGTGGGTATTTGAAATCTACAACTGATTTTTCGACATATCTTCCCAGATCATGCCACAATTACCAGAAAATCTGAGTGTTGCACAATGCACATATAGGAAAACTGGTGCTGTTATTTCTTCTTCAAACAAGTTGTCTTGCGTGATCGATTAACAACAAGAAGAGAAGCCCCCGCCGCCAATGTAATTCTTCAAGATCTTCGAGCTGCGCGGAGTAGGAAGACGAGTAGGAGACTTATTCATTTATCCATTCCCTCGCTGCAATAATGCAATAAACCCAAGACTCTTCTTGTAGGGTTGCTTTGGCTGCATATTGAAAACATAGCTCTGCTTGTGATCGTTGCAGAGTGTTTACGGAAGCATTTAATGGTTTAAGCTGGCATTTCCTTCGCTGGGATTCTTTCTTGGACAGTGTCTACCGCGTGCATTGTTTGGAAGGAACCCGAAGTCATGGGGGGAGGACGCCGAAATTTTCAAGCCAAAGAGATTCGTGGAAACAGGCTCCCTCGATACAAAAGAGCTTACGCCTACGCGCTTCACCTTCATACCACACCGATTCATAAAAATGTGGCCACTACCCATTACAATTACAAAAGAAGGTGGCTAGGTCACACCTGTGGTAATATGAAATGTTTGGCTGCATTAGGTTGATAAATGGAATGTCGGAAGCAGAACGTGGCAATTACATATCCTTACAGTAATTTTTTAATGTGATTAGGTAAATGTTAAAAAGTAAACATGTTAACGGATGCCTTGATAAATGCAAGAAAATTATGAATAATAAATCTGACCCATTGATTTCTGAGGACGACTAAAAATATGCCAACATCTTCAATGCATAGCCATCAGATTAGGGTTTAAGATTAAATAAAATTAAAAGATCATTAATTATGCCCATAATCAATAAGTGTACGCCTTTTCGATGTAAAAATGATTCATACTCATGACGTGCATGACGTCCGTCATGACGTGAGTGTTAATTGATAGCTCACGATCTTGAAATCGTTTGGTATTATTCTTCTCTTTCGTAATCTGATGAAAGAATAAAAATAACAGTAATTTTTATGTTAATTGTGTTTTGCTTAGATATCTTAAAATTTAAAAGGTTTCGTATTGGAGGACGGTGGCACTGTTACTTTAAATTTATAGAAAACTATGACTAATACCAGTTCAGGAGTTTCCTCACGATGATGAGTTAGTTGGCAGGGAATATAAAAGAATACTTTTCTCGTGATCTTCTTTCGTTCCACTGTCAAGGAGGAAGTTGAGAAAGAAACAGCTCAAATTCGTTCCACTTTGATAGATGTTCTTGGACTGAAACAAAAAGAAGATCGTGTGCTTGGAGCACAAAAACTGATTAAAGAGTCGAGGCAGCCATGGAAACTGATTAAATTGTCCTGGCAATATAGCACAAATGTCAAGACATTTTTCTTTTACCAGGGAAAAAAATGTATTTCTGTTGAGTAAATAGAAGGTACAATACTCAGGCGCTTAGGCACTATACACAAAAAGTACCAGAGTCTTGCTCCCGCTTAAGACGAAGGCAAATCAGAGTTCAAAAGAATTTAAACTACAATCCCTTACCAAAAAAACCTTTGCACAGGTAATGAACTAAGAAAAGACGAAACCAGCAATTGAAATTACAAATAAAAAACTGTTCCAGTTTTTGGAGAGAAAATAGCTTTCAGAGAATTCTTTCCAAACAAATTGAATTTCAATCCTAAGTATCATATCTTTGGAAAGAGCATCGGCAAGAGTATTTAAATCCCTTCGAATATGAATAAATCTAATATGATTAAAAATCTCACTAAGTTCGTGCTCAATTTGTTGTACATCCAAATTAATAATTTGAACATTTTCTTTCACTCAATCAATAGCCAACTTCGAGTCCCCAAAGATGAATAAATTTAATATGATTAAATAGTGCAGTAATCTCACACTAAGCGTTGTTGTAGAACCAAATTAATAATTTGAACCTTCTCCTCTACCCAATTAATAAATAGCCAACTTCGAGTCCCCAAATCCCTGGAGTTCATGAACATCCCTAAGCATTGCAAGTTTGAGTAGCATGAACAAGGCTTTGAAATCACCTAAGTTGTTGGTCCCTTGACCCAAATTCGCTTTACCATATAAACGTTTTGAAATCACCTAAGTTGTTGGTCCTTTGACCCAAATTGGCTTTACCATATAAACATAATGAAACTTGAAGAAATGACAAATAAAACCTAGTCCAATGGTTCTTAGTTGGGCCTTGGCACGCCCTCATTGAAAAACCCCATGCAAAATATTTGTTGATCGCCAATCTAGTGACTAACTAGGGATGTTTCATCTTTGGAATAGGCTTGTAGCAAAAGTATTAACAATTAATTATCTTTGTAACATCCATAGTTTTCCATCATCGGAAGTTAATTGAAGAGATTTTCTTAAGGCATTAAAGGGTTACATCGTCCCTAGTTTCTGTGAATATTTGCTTGGAAAAGAGTAATGGTTATGATACAAAGTAAATTTTGTAAAATGTTAAAGATTTTGTTGCAAACTTCCGTAGTTTATGTTATGCACTTCGAGCTTATTTGCTTCTAATTTTGTATCAATAACATAATTTTTGTTCCTTAATGTTGTGTCTTCATTTAGAAGTGATATTTTTGTTAGAAAGTGGTTTTTAAAAAAAAACTATCACAAATTCAATGACACGAGGTTACATTAGGTTGAAAAGTGGTGTTTAAAACATAAATAAAAAACTAAATAACAAAAATTTATTTTAACGTGGGATCTTTTTAATGAAAAGAGGATTGTATTTTAATCTTCCTAGGTATTTAGTAGACACAAAGTTACCATGTTAACGCTGAAATAATTGAGAAATAATTGAGCTGTGGACATTAAATAATCGCATAACCTGTGCATTAAATAATTGACAATGTAACCCAGTAAATAATAGTTGGAGTAAAAATTGTGGCTGGTAAACTTTGGCTCTTTAGAAAATGAAATGTTAATCATTCAGAAGTGGTTATCAGCGAGCCATCATAGTAAATTTTAAATATGATTAAGTAAAAGTAAAAAAATAAACATGTACATTGATGTCTTTATAATAGTGAGGAAGTTAGTGGTTGAAATCAGAACCATTGATTTATTGGGACGACTAAGAATATTCCAACAATATTTAATCTTGTCCATACAAAACTGATTAAGTACTAAAAACATAGTAAATGTGTCCATTGTCAATAAATGTACACCTTTCGATGTACCAAGAATATTCCAACAATATCTAATCTTGTCCATACAAAACTGATGAAGTACTAAAAACATATTAAATGTGCCCATTGTCAATAAATGTACGCCTTTCGACGTAGCAAATAACCCGTGGAAAAAAGCACTGCATGTGGTCGTTTGTCCAACTCCTGTAATAACTTGCCACCTATTTATTAACTATCCACTCTCGTGCCTCCTGTCTCCACGTATCTTGTCCTTATCCTTCTCCTTATCTTCTCCTTGACCGACTTCACCGACTATAAGGCGAAAACTACTAGGTTCCTTCTTTATCCTTCTTGATACAAAGGTCGTTGTTATCTATTGCTCTCTGTAAAAACTTATCCCTCTGCCTGTTTAATTTATTCATCGCCCACTCGTAGCCTGGGAGATCCAGCCATATGAGGAATGAAAAATAATCCCCCAAATTAAATGCACCCAACAGCTCGCTGCTGGTGACGCTAATCATCTCCTTAAATTCTTCCACCTCTTCCACGCTGCCCAAGTAGCCTTTGTCAGTGAAGATGAATCTCGCCATAATATCAAATATGAGCTCCACAACCATCAATCTCACGTTCACAATAGTCAAAGCCCCACGGTCTTTAACTCCCATCTATGTGGGTTGTGGCTATCCACCATGCAGCAGCCCAATCATTGGGAGGTTGTTGCAATGTATTTGGTCTCATATCCATCACATATACATTGCAACAGCCTCCCAATGATTGTGCTGCTGCATGGTGGATAGCCATAGCCATCTATGTGCACCTCTCGAACATGCCACGCACTAACTTTGACATCTCCTCTCTTCGAATATTCTTGGATGCCTCCACCTTGGAACAGCCTCCCAATGATTGGGATGCTGCATGGTGGATAGCCATAGCCATCTATGTGCACCTCTCGAATAGGCCACGCACTAACTTTGACATCTCCTCTCTTCGAATATTCTTGGACGCCTCCACCTTGGAACAACCTCCCAATGATTGGGTTGTTGCATGGTGGATAGCCATAGCCATCTATGTGCACCTCTCGAACAGGCCACGCACTAACTTTGACATCTCCTCTCTTCGAATATTCTTGGACGCCTCCACCTTGGAAGGAGATAGAAGCTGCGACGTGAAGATCCTGCGCAGTTTTTGACATCGACGGTCATATGGATCAAGGCCAAGCAACTTACAATTGTATCCCAAATTATCAGTTGTCGCGGACTGTGGACTAGAGGCGAAGTTCAAGTCGTGGGCGGTGAGACACTCCCTGGCTAGCTCCCATGAGCTCACTACCAAGACATAAAGCGTTGCCAGCGGTCAGATTATGTGCATCTGGTGCAAGCGGGGCTTAAATCCCTCGAGGATTTCGATTTGTCGAATAATAGAATATAAGTATTGGAGGATAAGAGTTTTTTAGACCATCTACTTACATCTTTGAAGCCACTATTTATACGTGAATATGGAGTTATTGAGATTTTAGTTCAAAACTTAAATACCATCCATTTAGTCGGGAGGAGAAAACACACGGGCATGTAATCGAGACCACAAACAGCGAAAATATCCTCGTCAAATGTCGGCGACCTGAAAATGATACCAAAGCCAATTTCACCGCCAAATAATGAATGAAATGGAGGGGAAGGAATTGATGGAAGATTTACATCTGCGATCAAATCCCCCACTGAATACTTACAATAGAAAACCACCATTATCATCTGAATCCACTTCATATCATATGTTGTTGTTATTAGTTTTCTTTTTAAATTTTATCTCAAAACCCATACAAATATTTTTCTTTGTGGGGAGTTGCAGAGTAGAGAAGAAAGATGTTTGGCCTGTAGAGTCAATCTGATGGAGGTTTCCTATTCTCCAGAGGCATTTTTATGCCTTCTCAGGCAACCCAAGTTAACGAAGGTGGTTTTTCCTCTGTCAGGGTAACTAGATTTCCCTATGTCAAGGTAGGTTTTTTTAGGGTTTTCAATATATGTGTGTTTTGGCAGTTTAAGGAGCCCGACATCCAAGCAAGCCTGAATGGTTTTGTAGAAAAGCAACACCACCAGCGGGCTTCTTCCATTGACAGTAAAACAGATAAGCTAAGCTACCCAGAAGCTCTTGGACGAGAATTCAAATTTTACAATAGATGGCGTGGACATCAGCAATGTAATTAATCATTCTTTACCTTTACTTAATTTTAAAGGGGTTTTGTATTATGGGAAAATTTGCCTGAAAATGTTTTTTTGGGTGTGCAGTTAACCCTGGTTGGGATGGTCTTCAACAAGAAAGAAAGGGTTACTTATGTATCATTTTATATTGACGACGGTAAATGAAGAATGAAAGTGAAACGACGGTGATTGTTTTTTCATGCCTCCGGTCACAAGATCGAATCCTGTCTTGTGTTTTTTTTTAATTATAATTATTAATTATGGGCTCCTCCTTGTGATATATGTAAAGTGCCTAGGCGGAGGTGGTGGTTGTACCCACTTTGGTGGGCATGGGTAGATCTCATCCCTGATGCCCTCCATACTACAGGTTTTTATGCCAACATACGTCGTACACCTGTGGGTTGTACCTTCACTCTTGTAGGTTAGACTATAATACTAGTGTCATAAGTTGATGCTAATTGTATCGTGACGTTGACATTATAGTGCCCATATGTGCCATCATATAACACTGTGATATCGGTTGTAGAGAAGATGATAGAGGAGCTAATAGTTAGCTTTCTACAACTTTGGTGGTCTAGTTTTTGGATATACCCATTAAGAGTTTGGAATGGTCATGGAATTCAAATCATTTTAATTTTGTTTTATTTTTCACAGAGAGAGAATCGCTATTAAGATCCTTCACGAAGATTGGTTAGAGACAATGAAGATGAGCTACACATGTTAAACAAACTTGACAATATAGAACTAACGTTTTATATTTTTTTAATTATGTTGTCGTTGATGGTGTCTATTCTACCAAATTTGCTCAGGACTTGCCCCTAACCCCATATTGAATAAATGGATTGCTTATGCAATGATACGACCCACTTGCAGACGTGAGACAACCCACAAGAAGTGAACATTTTGTTGGCATATACTGAAGTCCATCCAACAAAGAAGGAGTCCTCTGAAGTAAGAATAGTCTTCTATATATTCGTTGTCACTGTTTTTTCTTATGCTCTCTCGAGGAGGAAGGAACAAACTGAAAGACAAGGTCACCTCGTATTTTTCGCTGAGACAAGTCCTGAAATAGAGCATTCCCACACCGATTTCATTTCCCTGTATTTTCTAATTGCCTCTCTATTACTTCTCTGAGTTACAAGAGATGCACGTATGCAAACATGGGTATCTTTGGAGGAATTTTACGCACATGGATGTGTGAATATGAAGAGAAGACGGGGTTGGAGCATTCTACCAATTTTAAGCTAATCCAGAGCATCCGTGGAAGACAAATTAGTTGAGTAAATATGAGAAGGATCTAAGGAATCATGGAAACCGAAAAATACAACAACCTTCTGCCAAGGGTTTATCATTAAACTGAATCACCGAGTCTGTGTTCTGCCTGCAACCCAGGGTATTCCTTCACCTGGGGTTCTATTTTTTACTCCATGCCTGCAGGTTGCATCCCATTTTTTTTCACAAAGCAATCCACTTACACATGGTACAAATGGTATCTGCCCCATAATCCAAGCTCGTATTCGATTTAGATTTGACAAGAGAGTGTTAATGCCTTGGCAATTTGAGCATTGAGCAACATCTCACTGACATTGGGTGTCGATCACATAAAAAAACATCAAGTATTGGAGCTCAGAAACGTCGCCAAGGACCGCCAGAGTCCATGAATCGATTGATCAATAATGTAGGTCAAGATTTATATTTTCTCTTTAAAAAATCGTTGCGATGAAGTTGAAGTTGATTTTGTGTATTTATTCATATTTATAATGTCTATCAGTATGGAAGTGTATATTCTGGAATAAAAGATTATTATGGTGTCAAGTCCCCCGCATATTAGAGGGTAGAAACCAATGTAGTTCATAAACCAAAAGGCCAACTCATATTATCCTTCTAAACCCTAAAAACTTTAGAACATATTTATCATTCTAAACCTTAAAAATCTCCACACATAGTTATCCTTCCAAACCATACAAATCCCAACACAGACTTATCCTCTTCCCAAAGTGTTTTGATCTCATGATCTGCATATGTCAAAACCATAAACACTATTGTGTGACTTATGTTGTTGAGTGCGCTTACAGTGGATTGAATGTGGTTCTCAAATCGATATATGGGCTCAGGAGTTGCTATAGATGTAGCGTACCCGATATCCTATATGGTCATGTCGAGGGGATGGGGTACTTAAAGGAACACTAATTGCACTACTGATGCATACTAAGGAAGAATAAATGCAATCAACGAGAATTAATTTACCTATAACCAAATAAAACAAAATGACATAGATATATACAAACAACCCTTCAGTGCATTCCAGAATGATTCCTGAGCATAGAATTCTTTCAAAATTACTCATTTCCATCAAAGAACTCCTATATGGTCATGTGAGGGGATGGGGTACTTAAGGAACACTAATTGCACTACTGATGCAGAATAAGGCGAAATAAATGAAATCAACAAGAATTAATTTAAATAAAACCAAATGCAATGCCCAATATGTGCACATTAGATATACAAACAACCCTTCAGTGCATTCCATAATGATTCCTTGTTGAATTTTTGTCTCAAACAGTTAACTAGATTAGTGTTCTTTTACTTTTAAACAATTAACACAATAACTGCATATAAAGGATTATAGGTTTTTTTTTACTGCTTAAATCCAAGGTCCATATATATATATGTGTGTGTGTGTGTGTGTGTGTGTGTCACTAATACATATGGGCGGATTATTCCACGAAAATTTTCCACACTTCCACTAGTTTCATATTTTTTTTAAACAGGGTGGGATTTTCGTCGCTATTGCCATGAACGTTCGTCGCAATATCGACGAAAATCTTAATTTAACCTAGTCGGGATTTTCGTCGCTATAGCGACAAACTTTCGTGGCAATAGCGACGAAAATTTTGTCTATCTCATTGGCCGGTGTTAACGGCTAGTTGACTATTTTATCTATATATACATGACTTTAAGAGACTTTGCGACACAATTGCTATAGTTGCGACATTGTTTGATACAATGCATATTGGGAAGAACATAACAAAATTGTTATGGCAAATATTA
>CBVK0100357332.1:0-12825 GCA_900067695.1 Picea abies
TATATATATATATGACATGATATTTATAATACAAAGTATGAATATATATATAATAAACATGTAGTTATTTATTATCCCAAGGGACTCATCCTTTCATGGATGGTCACCTTATGTTCTTTATATATGGAACACTCATATGTTCTATATATATATGGAACACTCGTCATTGTAATAATATATCCATATACAATATCATCTCTTATGAAAAATCAACATGGTATCAGAGTGGGACCAAGCTTAACTCCCTCACAGGAGGGCCTGGGAAAACAAGAGAGATAACTTGAGTCTTGTTGTTGACTTCCAAGGAATGTGAACAGTCATGGATGTAAACCAACTTGCTTGTTTGAATCCATTGCAGATTAGAGGTCGTTACAAGTTAAGAGGGAGTGTTTAAATTTTCAACATGCTATCTGACGTTGAGCTGGATATAATCTCCCACCTGATATTTGGTAAAGATTTGTTTCAGTGCAGAATTAGCCTTGTAAAGCAAACAATCCATATTTGACTCGGAAACCACAAACTGTAGCTTCCTTCATGGAAGTAGAAAGTAGATTTGTCCAAGTTATAACTCCTTGCAAGGAGGAAGCTTCGTAATATTTTTCCCAATAAAAAGGTCATCGATGTTACAAACAAAATGATCGAGGCTTTCTCTCAAGATATGTTCGACCTTAACAAGATGATAAAATTTGTAATAGTTCTCATCCATCAATATAAGAATGGTTGTAGGTGCTCATCCTCCTGATGCAAAAGAGATCCCTCTAGATGACATGCAAATTCCCATCTTTACAGTTGGTGTACTTGATCAATGTCGATCTCTATGATAAATGAGTATCAGTTATCTCTCTTGTTCTCTTTATATAATATACATGATGTTAAGGAGAAGGAGATTTGAGACCAAAAAAAAACTAGAAGATGTTGTGATAATAAATTTGGTTCAAACAAACAACTATTGTTGGTCCCTGAATTGGGCCATTAATAATAATGAAATCAAACTTGCTACTATTGGAGGAGGCAGACCTCGTGTGTGAATATTTTTATTTATGTACAGAAGGAAAGAGTAGCCAGGCTAACGTATGTCTGGATGTGTCGGGAGACATGTTGGCGACATCACGTCCAACGTAAAACAAATGAGATTGGTTATCAGATTCAGTCGAGCCAGGAAATCACAGGCTGGCAGAGGCATTGCTGCAATAGGGATTTTCTTAGTCATGTATAGAACAATATGCATGGAATTTCGTGGAAAGTGGTCAGGAAATCACGTAGTCACTCAGCACAAGGAAGGATGCAGGAAGACCAATTTCTACTTGTCAAAAATGTGTATATGTTTACCTTAAGTGGATACCCTGAGGTTTGTCGATCTGTTATCCTCACTTTCATCTATGCGTTCCATGGTGGATGTGTTTGACATGGGCGGTTCTTGGCATTGGAATTTTATCTCGCAAGCTTGGTTGAGGATAATGGATGGAGAGGGTGTCCATATAGCAGGGTATGTGGAGAAGTTGCTCATGCATGTGTATGATGGTTTGAATGAGCACAAGCGAGTGCAGTTGAGAGAACTTGCGGCGTTGAATGGGACAATACAGGATGATGAATTTTGCAGGCTTTGTGGTGAACCAGGCCAGCAATATGTTTTCCCTTCAAGAAGTATAGGTTTAAAAAGTGATGTTTTGTGTAGAATTTGTGGTGATGGCAGTCATCCGACTATTGATTTTCCAATGAAGGGTTCAAGGAGAATTTGGCCATGGGAAATGTGCTTATTACCTTGCATGCAAGACACCGAAATATGGTTAATGCCTGGAAGGTGTTTGATAGAATGCCTACTTGAAACATAGTTTCATGGAATGTTATGATTGTCAGATATGCTCAGAATGGGTACGTTGAGGAGGCCTTGAAGTGTTTTATTCACGTGGAGCTGCAAGGCATGAAGAAAAACTAGTTCACATTTACCATTATGTTAGTACCGGGTTTTTTGCAGTTAGAGTTAGTCCTATATGAGTCATAGTCAGTGCATCAAAGTTTATAAGGTCAGTGACCAAATAAAGAGTGGTTTGAAATCAGTGAGCAACGGGTCTGGCCATAAGTTGGTTAAAGGGGTGTAAGGTTCTCCACGTTTAAATTGTAAAGGTCCATTTCCCTAAGCCTCGAGTCATGTCGAAAAGGTGGAAATTATCTACCAAAATCGAGTCAAGTGGTTGGGATAAAGGTCACGTCAAAAGATATTATGAGCATCATTCCCTAATCATGAAGTAAAAAAAATTAAACAATCATGGCACTCCTATCATTTATACTTTGCACACTTCAAAAGTGTACTCGTTGCATGAATTTGTTGCTCAAATATTCAACCTGCTTTCTAATTTATCCCTGCCATGGATTTACTATATGTTTCCATGATTTCATTATGTATCCGTTCAAGCATAAATATTGGTCACCCTTCAAGCCTCCCCTTCACTTTCAGAGTTTATGTGTCATCTGTATCTTTTTCAGCAAGCTCTGGAGCCCTTCGCTGCGTAAAATTTATTTGTTGCCAGTCATTACATAAGTCTGTTGTGTTGATTTTGTTGTGTCTCCTCTATTGTTTTCAACCATTGCTTAAAGTCTTTTGGATCTCGCTGCAAACTAACATTTTGGACGGATTGTTTCTTCTCACGGTCAGCCTTCTTCCTTCTGAATTTACTACTATTGTGTCAAATTTTCCACTGCACTGAAATTTTCCATCACGCGCCAAGTCTCCCATTGTTGTTTGCTACCGTGTCGAGTTTCCCCACTGCATTGAAATTTTCCCGTCGCACCAGGAATTTATGTGGCTAATTTTGTTTGTCACGCAAAGATTCTTGTTGCTACCTTTTCTTGCATCCTCTACCAATTTCATCATTCTTATTTTCCACGCAGACAGGGTATTACAATTCATTATTGCATGCGTGAAATTAATATATACCAGCATCATGGCAGTTTCCCAAAGCATAAGAAAGAATGTGAGAAGTGGCAGGTTCGTGAGGTTTGAACCTCAGGATCTAGAGTTAATAAATGAAGACTTGGCGATCAGGGCATCTTTTAAACAAGCCGGATGTATGCGTTTCTACGAAAATATCCAAGAATATAATGTCAAACTAGTTGAGCAGTTCACCCTCAATTTTACTGGGGTCAGCACGACAATTGCGGGAATCACTTTCCGAGTACGGAGGAGACTTCGTCAGCTGCAACGGAGATCCCTCCGTGTACAGAAAAATGGTTTAAAGGCATGCCTTTAGAAATTTCATGTTATATGGATTTCATCAAGACCGAATGTCAAAATCAGAAAATTGGAGTCGGAATTCCAAGCCAGTATCTTCTTGAGCCTTTCGAGAAACTTATGAAGGTAATCATAAAATATTCCACCTGTGAAGGAAGGTTCGACAGGGTGTATCCATATCACCTCAAGTTACTGATGCACTTCACAAAGAAAAATCCCTTAAACTTACCTTTCTTCTTGTGTTGGAGCCTGGGAAAGATGGTGGACAACGTCCAAGCCAAGGTTGATTAGCTAGGGAACAATTTATTTCACTTTTCATTAATTAAAATGTTAGTGGTTGAAGAATTGAGACATTTGAACAAGGACTAGAATTATTTTTTGATTTCAGCTAACATTCCCAGAGACCCTAAAGGAGGCATTCATCTATCTGCAGAGGAAACAACACTTCAACACTCATGCCTCATCATGAAAATATATATATACGAGGGAGACATTCCTCATCATGCCAAAGCTTGTCTATGAAGTATACAAACTTCATTGTAGACTCATCGGATATCCATAGTACAACATGACTTCACAGCCAATGCATCCAAGGCCTGTGGGGAGCTCTCAAATAGATTCAACATGTCACCATGACATCCACTTTCTCACAATTCATATGTACCTCACCATGTGCACCCCTGTGAATTCACAGCCAATGCATCCAAGGCTTGTGGGTAGCTCTCAAATAGGTTAACATGTCCCCAGGAAATCCACTACCTTGCAATGCATATGTACCTCGTCACTTCCTCTAAAGAGGAACCACGACAAGATATATCTTTTATTTTCTTGGGCCCTCCTGTGAGGGAGTTAATCTTGATCCTGCTCTGATACCATGTTGATTTTTCAAGAGAGATGATATTGTGTGTATTCTTTTATTATTATTTAATATACAAAAGAATCACAATTGAAAGATAGATATCCACAGAACAACAAGATACATCCTCAGGGAAACCCTCAAGGGGGAGAAAACCCTACAAACTTTCCTCAGTATAGATTCCTCCTACATGTACAATTTCATACAATGCTCTTTCATGAAATCAAGACCAAAGAGACCCAGATACGAACCAATAATAGCCTCCTAGATAAGTGTGTACTACTCTCTTGTACTTATGATCGATGATGTATCAAAATGACTAGATATAACCTCTATTTATACTCTAAAAGTCCTAAAATACATTACTTATCAATAAACCCTTTCACGGTTACATTTAGGAATAACCACTACAATTACACTTAGGAATAACTTCTGAAATTACATAAAATGTCAACAAGGAAGGTTATTGGGGACGAGAGGAATGGAATGATCATGAACACCACAGGAAGGGGGAAGTCCTTGGGGAGTGTAAAAAATAGCTTGATGTTTGGAGAGGATGGTGTTAAAACCTAGGTCGACACCTCTGCTCTTTCCCTCCTTTCGCCTATATATTTGTAAAGTCCGATTTTTTGCTCAGTTTCTTCTCCATGTTTTAATGAGTCAGTTTGAATTGTTCTTACCCTTCTATTGACTTTGCACCATTTTCTTTCTTTATTGGAAGGTTATTGCACGTTCTTATTTGGGTTAACAACATATTGTCATCTTGAAATATTTTACTGAGTTTATAGCAGGTTTACAAGGCCTTTTTTTATGCAGAAAAACATTGATTGCAAGAATAGGCATGTTCTTGCAAACAGTGTAAAAGCGTGATGTTTTAATTGTTTAAATGTTCATAAATTAATTTAAATATTTAAAATAGTTGTGTTGGCACCTTGCATGCATGTGCACATTCCTTAGCATTCGATTTCATGAGGGTTACCACCAGTAAAGCATCATGCAAAGTGATTGCACACAAGGCCACAAGGAGAAGTACCACAAGGGAGACTTAGTATTGCACAACGCGTCGAGGGATTATAAAATTGTTTGTGCATATAAAAAAAAAGAGTCGAGCTCTTTTCTATGTGTATGGGACAAAGGTCTCTTTCATAGGAAAGCATAGCATCGATAAAAAACAAGTGTAAGTGTAAGGTGCATCGGATGTCAGGTATCAACAACAGTAGTTATCATCGCCACATGGAGTAATTTTACAAACTCCAAAACATAAATGAACGTCTATGGACAAGTGATAGTTCATAGGTGTAATATGGTCCTTCATCCAGAAGCTCGAATTTACATATCAAGCTAATCTGGACCTTCATCTGGCAGCCCAAATTTACATATCAGGCTAATCTGGACCTTCATACGACACTTAATACAGAACTCAGAGCGCAGTGACGTTGTTGGTTAGAATATATGTGGGCCTTCTCTAGAAAATACTAAACGTGGGTTTTTTTGTCTATTATAACCCTCTTTCTATGAGTCCTATCAGGATTTTGTTTGAGAAGTTAAAAAAAATAGCAGATTTGGTGGAAGATTGTAATTTGTCTAGCATTAGAAGGTTTAGACTTTTTAAGAATTCCTTCAAATCAAGAACAGGTGGAAAGCATCAATCAGCAGAATGTTAGAATTAAGTAATAAATACATGAGCTACAACAAAATATCAATCTCTTCAAGTGAAACATTCAAATATACAAAGAAAGTGTCAAAAGTTGCAGAAGAACAATCAACAAGCGCTACCCATTTACTGAAAAAACTTTTTTTTCCTGTTTTAGTCATTGGATTTCAACGCACCTTCCGAACAGCTGGAGGTGAATTTGTGAAAACTAAAAGAGGTTTTGTTTATAGAAAGCCCATGCATAAAAACCTCTCTCATATTTTACACATGTATCACGTTCTGAGAGAATCAAATAGACCTTTGAGGTTGTTATTTCATAAATTTTCCATGCTTTGTTTTTCCTGTTTTTGTCATTGTCTTTCGACGCTCCTCCTGAAAAGATGGAAATGATTTTTTGAAAATTGAAAGAGGTATTTGTTGGGAACAGGTCCATGCACAAAAAAATCTCTCAGATTTTACACAGGCATGACGTTTTGGGAGAATCGAAGAGATATTCAAGGCCATTTCCCCATAAATTCGCCAAGTTCTGGGTGAATTTTGTTCTAGTGTTAAAGGTTTATTGTTTTCAAGGAGAAAAGGAATTTCATAACTTATGCCAATTGATCCACATGTTTTCCATATTAGACTCCATTTTTAGTGCACGTGGGAATCCATGCACAGTCACCTACCAGCTACAAATTTCGAAGGTTTTTGTTAAGAAGTTGTTCCACTTCAGTTATCAACAATGAGTTCCAGTCGCACTAATAGAATTATGTTTTGGTTTAGTTAGAGGAATTGTTGCTACTTGTAATAAGTTGTTATATTTTGATAAAAACTATGTTTTTTATTAAATTTGAATTGATGAGGAGTATGAATTGACACATCAACCCAACTCTACTCAGTTTGAAGAAATACTTACACATTGTAATTAGGCAGTAACAAATGAAGTTGTACCCAGAGAGTCTGATTGTGATGTAAAGATAAACTGAAATATTAGAGTTGAGATAGGTGGTTGAATTCTCTTGGGGAAAATGGATAAATAGATAGATTTTTTAATGTAAAAGGGTTCAGTTTTTGGGAAGAAAATCAATACATCAAACTAGTTGAACATGTTCTATGAATGGATTAAATCTCTCTACCTGGTGAATATGCTCTTGATGACAGTGTGTTTCGTGTTCGAATCTATATGTGTTTTTCTCTTATCTTGAATACAATTTTTTATGTGTGCAAAGTAAATTTGATTCTCCTTTCAGTTATTGTATAACTCATATTTACTGATATGCAACCTGTAAAACAGCTAATGCTTTGGTGAAGATTTGTTTTTTATTGCAACCTGTGGAAGTAATTATGTTTGGATACTTGTTTAATGCCTTGAAATACTATTTTAATACTTAAACTTCTTACAACAAACAATTCATTGAGTTGTTTGTTGTTTCCCTTTGTTCTTCCCTCTATTATCTCACATGTATGTCATTTGTGTGCCACCAACTAAGGAGGACCCTCATCCACATCATCTTGCCAACCCAACCATGTT
The DNA here is from genome assembly GCA_900067695.1 of Picea abies. Lineage (NCBI taxonomy): Eukaryota > Viridiplantae > Streptophyta > Pinopsida > Pinales > Pinaceae > Picea > Picea abies. The sequence goes on from CBVK0100357332.1 coordinate 7,253, forward strand.
ATTTTCTTGGTAAAACCAACCCTCCAACTGACCAACAAATCAAAATAATCAAAAAAACAACCATTCCAAACTTGATGTGGCCTAGCTCTACCCGTTATCAGTCGGGTGTAGAATTTAGGACCAACAGATGGATTGAAGGTTAGGATGCACAGAGGGTGTCTCAATGGCTTGAATGGAATGGAGTTGTGCAATAATGTCAGAATGACCTTTTTTGAGGATATTTTCCATGCGATGAGAACTATTGATCTCAGGGGAACATGCCATTATTCCTTAGAACTTATACTTTTAGCCCTCCTGGTTGAATTTCATGGTTAATTCCTTAAAATCCATGAGAATGGGGCCAAGAGTCCTTAACCATTCAACACCCAACACAATGTCACAACCACCCATGTTGATAGCAAAACTATGATATTTCATGTTGTACTAACCAATTTGGAGATGCAAATTTTCACAATGCCCCCCATATTTCATGGACCCTCCATTGGAAATCATGATTTTAAAGTTGTTGACTGCAAGGATATAGTAATTAGTTTCTTGGGAAATGCGATGATGAATAAAATTATGGGTGTTGCCACTATCAACGAGGATGATGACCTTCTGATGCTTAATGTAACCAATTAACTTGAGGGTTTGGGGAGAAAAGAAGCCAGTGAGAGCATTCAAGAAAATGATCGGTTTGACTTCTAGGGGGTATGAGGGTGGAGTAAGGTCAGTGGGTTCAGGTGACTCGACCACATGGGGATCCTCGACCTCTTCTTCAAAAACCTCCTCAGAAATGGACATAAAAAGATTGTGTTCCTTACACTTTTGACCAAGAAAATATTTGTCATCACAATTATGAAAAAGGCCCTTGAGTTGGCATTCATTCATTTACGCCCATGTCAATTTATGGATCTTCAATGGAGTGGAAGGAGGTGCATGAGTGATTGGTTTAGGGCAAGGAATAAAGGAGGGTTTTATGGTTTGTTAAGAGACAACCTAGTGTTATTCCTTATCTATTTTAGTATCTTCCACCCAACTATGGGGGTGAGCCATGAGGACGTGGGCATGGATATCATCCTTGAGGCCACTGATAAAGAATTCTTGAAAAAAAAAAACATCGGACATGTCCTCCGTGCAGAAATCCAAGCTCTTAAAAGTAGTTATAAATTATTCCATTGTGCCAGATTATTTCAACTTTGTCAAACGGCCTAAATGGTGGGTGTCAGTGTCAAAGAGTTCATAAAGATATGCAACAAAGTGTCTCCAAGCCACATACCCTTCGCGGGCATTTTTTCTCCATTGCCACCATTTTCAACGTTCTTGATCTAGATGGAGAACACCATACTGAAGTTTCTCCAACTCATCTGTAATGTTGTACAAAGAGAAATAATGTTCCATTTGAGTTACCCAACCAGTGGGATCTGAGCCGTAAAAAAATTTCACATCCACTCGAGGAAGGTGTATGTCATGCTGAAAGTGATGGCACTTCTTGTGGCCACAACAACCCCCATAATGTTTTAAAATTATTGTGGGTCCATCCATATGAATTTTGTTAATATTGTTTTCTAGAATGTTTTGGTGTGGTTTATTTTGTGAGATTTCCATTTTGTTTGGATTTTTGTTTTGACGTCTTCATTTCTTTCGTTTTATTTCCAATAGTTCAATTTCTGCTTCATTATGACTTATGATTTGAAAGATATCCTTGGTCAAAAGTTTGGTCAATTTTACCACCTGGGCATCAAAATATGTAAATAAAAATTTTATAATTAATTATTAGTTCATAAGGTTAAATTTGATTTAATTTTTATTTTATTAAATTGTAAATGCAATTTTTGCATATATATTTTGTAATTATAACACAAATTAAATAATTAAATGAAACCAAATATATTAAAATAAAATTAATAAAATTGCCCAGAAATTTTTAGAAATTAGATTAGTTTTGATTGCTCAACTTTAACAAGTGATATCTCGAGTTTTACTCAATGAAATGAGTCAAATAAGCACTCGTTGGAAAGCTATTTGCATTGGGAACAATCTAGCAACATTAATTCAAGCAAATTTGGAGATTTACTATCCCAAAAAATTAGCAAAAGTTAAGGCTATGAATTTGCAACTAAAATTAGTTTTTTGAACTAATTTAGAAGATTTTCTTTAGCGAAGAAGAATTGTTATTTCTTATTCATTTCTAGATTGTTTCATTGTTAATTTTATCTCCATGGTAAAGCATGAAATATTATTCCAATTTGGTAATTTTTTTTGACATATTGGAAATCACGTCCATCTTCAGGAGGTGATTTTGCATAGCGGTTTCCAGAAAATCAGAGAAGAATATCTCCAAACAGTTGAAAACCCACTTCATAAATGGGTCGATTTACTTTCTTCTCAATCTGTTTCCTCAAAAATAAATACTTTTGGAGAAATTTTATCAATAGGAAGAATTTCCCAAATTTATTGTTATAACCAGCTCACAGGAAGCAATTTTGCAAGTCGATTTTTGGGTGATCGGTGAGGAATCTCTTCAAATGGTTAAAAAATCACTTCAGAAACATGCTCACTTACCCTATTCGAAAAGGATTCACTCAAAAGACAAACCATTTGGGAGAAATCGGGTTTGTATTAACACGGATTTGCTTAGATCGTGCCAATCCTTAGGAGACGTTTTTGCAGATCAAATTATGGGAAAACCAAGGATAATTTGGAAAATAGGTTGAAAACCCATCTCTAAAAAATGTCCAATTAGCTAACCTCCAAAGTTTTTTTCAAAAGGATGAACATTTTGAGAGATGTGATGCGTTTCTATGTGGGTTCTAATTTTGTATTTGGTTGATTATGTTACAAAATTATGAAGTTGATTCATGACAGCAAATGTTTTACTAACTAAAAGAGGATTCGACCTGAGTAGAGGAGATATACAAAATTTGATTATTCTTGTGTATGGGGGGTTCCAGATATGAAACTAGGGGAAGTAATTCTACAGAGAGTAAAGGACTTTATTACATTGTTGTAGGTGAGCGATTTTCTTCTGTGGAATTTCAAAGGGCTGTAAAAACACAGATTTATTGGAAGCTAATGACAAGTTCCATTTTTATGCACTAGTGTATTATATGTAGTTGCTTGTTGTTTCTTATTGATTATTTAGTTCTGATTTAAATCTTTAATTTGTTTAAAGCTATCTTTACAGAGAGGAATAGATTTCAATCATAATTCGATTATAAATTCATGGAAATTTGATTGTAGTTAATGATAATTATCTGTCATTTAACTATAATCTTGTTTTTCTTTAATTATTGTTGCATTGAAAGAACTACTTCTTCAATGTGATAGTAGATCTTACATTGAACCTATTTTATTGAGTTTAAGTATATGTTTTGATTGATTTGAATAACTATTTATTTTTTTCATTACATTGCATATTTGTGTGAATAACTTGCAAATCATATGAATTGTTTCTATGATTTGCAAGTGAATATTAATCTTGAATTCAATATCATTCCTCTCCCCTTTTTATCATTTTTCTCTTGGTTTGGATGAGATATGTGTCTTGTCTTAATCAAGATAGGATATATTACATTTTCCTTTATCGCTTGCATCATAGATTTAAGCTAGATTTTCATTTAGGTCCATAAAGTCTCCTTTCAAAGGAGAAAAATCCAGTGTGGCATAGTTGAGCCCTTGTGTCAGCCTTAGGATTGTTTTCTTATAAGCATACTGCAAGAGAGTAATCACTTTCCTTCTATCTGTTGATAAAAGTAAGTAATAATATATATTAGCGGACAAAAGGTTGTGTATATATATTTGTATATAAAGAATAGTCATGATTAGATTAACATTAGATTGGAATAGTATTAAGACAAGGGTAACTGGAGACCCATAGAACCAGTCAAAATCACCATCCCAAGCGGATAAGGGCCTAATTGGGCCCTGGCCAAGTGATCTCCTTATAATGTTGAACATGGTCAGTTGTTTCCATCAACGGGACTGAAAATTATGGGAATTGAAGGAAGTCTCACCTTCGGGGTGCAAAGGTTGGTCAGATGAGGTAAGGTCTCCATTAATTTTCATCTTGGCACAGATCTGGGAAACAAATTATTCAAGCTGTGTAGAGAGGTATTATTTCAGGGTTTCCATTTTTGCATGGATGGTGGAATTCATTTTTTTATTGGTAATGGTAATATTGGAACTGATTTGTCGCACTTCCTTATGGGCCTCTGCGAAATCAAATGACAAGGTATTGAAGTGGGCTTCGAGGTCTTGCCTACGGGTGTGGTCCATGATGAAGGGGGGAACCAGAAAGGGGTGGGTCTGACCACACATAAAAGGGGTTATGGGTGAATGGTATCATAATGATTAGGGAGAATAGGGGAATCCAACAAGGTAAGTCCCAAATAATGGGCCAAAAAGGGGTTAGGACCACAAAGAAAAAATGAGTTGAAAAATGATAGGTATTTTTGTGATCAAAACGAAAAGAGGAGTCCAATGGGATAGGTCTCAAATAAGGGTGCATGTAGACCCCGGACTCTTTTTTTAACTCCTACAGAATTATACTTCGAACTAAATAATACTACATAGGCGAAATGCCCAAATTATTAACAGGAAGAAATATGTAGTAATTTCAAAACCCAAATGCAGACGATAAGGTTGCATGACAATAGATCTTGTATGTTCCTATTTTGTTTTGTTTCCATCCAAATGGTTAGGGTTTTCAGGCTGCCTATAGACCAGGATTTTCCCTGTGATATATGTCTCTGATATACTTGTGGGATCGAACAATAGTACTTGGCCCAATATCTCATGGAACCAACTAAGGAGGATAGATTGCACCCTTAGTCGTATTACCCGATTACCTAGGTACCATAAAGTATATTCCCGAGTACTTTTCTCAGTGGCACTATAGCAGTCAGGCAGTCGGTCGGTTTATCTATGGAAAGCTTCAGGATATCTAGAACAATCCATATACAGAAGTTATCTTATGCACTACCACTCAAAGGGGTAGCAACAGAGGTTACAAGGGTGGCCAACAATGTGCACTTAAGTACCACGTGTAGGTCCTACATGTAAGCTTCCTCGGTCACATATTTTTGTGTTGAATGACAGAACATTATATCTTTAAGAAACTAGAATATGTCTCTACCCTGGAAAAAAAATTACCCACAGTTTTTTCCAAGGAAAGTGCTTTGATACCACTTGTTAGGTATTGGATCTATTATAATAACGGAAACAGAAATATTGTAGAGAATAACAATGAAACAACACAATAGATGAAACCATAGCACCAAAATAATACCTTTATTGATAGAAAACAATTTTCACTTTCCTCTTCGAGGGGGAAACCTCTAGCACAGCAGCACTCTATTACAATAATTCTCAAGGCAAAACTGTTGGATTCTTAAGAGGGGGGGTGAATCAGTAATAGAGAAATTTAATCCCTTTTAGCCATATAATCCAAGTGTTATATCAATGAATCATTATCATCCAATAACTGCAGAGTAAATAAGCAATGAACAAATGAACAATCATACACATACACAGTACACTAGTGTTTTACGTGGAAACCCAAATCAGGAGAAAACCACAGAATGCTTTTTCTT
>CBVK0100357333.1:0-12824 GCA_900067695.1 Picea abies
AATCCTTGTCTTCCATGCTCTGAAGTTAGAGGCTCCATCTAGCTTGTTCTCAGACTTCATGGAGTTCATCATGGCTTGCTTGACTTGGTCAAACCCTAGATTTGACCAAAAATCCAAACTTCACGTTTTGGCCTTCTGAGAGTACTAGGAGATGCGCTGGGCTAGGGCGCACTGATCTATCCGAAGATTAGGTCAATCTCGTCACTTAAGGTGCCTCGACAAGAGGTTTAGGGTTTCTGCAACTGCTTCTACTAGTAACCCTAGCTGCAGTGCTTTTGGAAACTACTCCTGCTAGTAACCCTAGCTACAGTTCCTCAACGAGCTCAATATCTAGCGGCTATGTTTCCTTCCAGCGTCTTAGGCTGACTGAAGGGGTGTGGGCCCATAACTTGTTAGAATATAGAAGATGGTGTGCACATTTTACCATTGATGATACCCTCTTCACCCAACCATAGGTCGAAGCCTCCCTCCGAGCACCTTAACCTTGACTGAGAATTCCTCCGGAAGCAAACTCTAGGCTAGATAGCCAAACAAAGGGTAGCGCACGTCTCTCCAAGGGTAGCGCAACACAAAAGACGGATCAGATAGTCCCAAACCCTAGCCAAGAGATATTCAAGCCAATACTGAAAACTTGCTGCTGCTGCAGTTGCACCAACAACTCTCCTCCAAACCTGCGCACAACACTGCAATTGCAGTGCGCACCAAAACTGGGAACTGCAATTCTGAGATGCTACAAATAAGAACTGGCGCCCTGTATTTATAGTGGTTCTGCCAGTTTTGCTGGGGCTGACTTCTCCTTCTGGATAAGTGTCTGTTCAATATACTATTATTATTTCTGGCCGACTTCTTCTCTTGGAGGCTAATAACCTAATATAAATTATCTTCTTGGGCCGACAAGGCTTCTAGGGTTATTAGCCAACTCATTAGGGTTTCTCTTGCTTCCTGGAGTCTTCTATTCTCGTCAGGTTCACACGTGGAGGTCAATACCTCCCGCAGGTACCATAATATTAACAAGATTGAGGAAGAAATATACATCGAGCAGCCAGATGGTTTCGTCATACATGAGAAGGAGTCTCATGTGTGTAGGTTGAGGAAGGCCCTGTATGGACTCAAGTAGGCACCTCGAGCTTGGTATGCGAGGATTGATGGACACCTGATGAGTTTGGGCTTCAACAAAAGTGTTGTTGATCCCAACTTGTATTACAAGACTGTTAATGGTGAGGCCCTGATTCTGGTCCTCTACGTTGATGATTTAGTCCTCACCGGTAGATACATCCTGAGTGGGCCTAATGGTTAAGAACATGTGTTTCCTCTTAAGAGGTCACAAGTTCAAATCCAGAGGGGGGTAGGGTATGTATACCTTCATAGACTTTACCAGTCAAATCGCTGGGCGGAGGGGGGTCCCTTGTCCCACAAACAAGGGGGTCTCATACACCAATTTGGTGTGGCTTAGCCGTGACCTTAAAAATATATTATTATTATTATTATTATTATTGAATGCAAGTATGCGTTGGCCTGTGAGTTTGAGATGAAGGACCTTGGTATGATACACTACTTCTTGGGACTAGAGGTGTGGCAAAGAACTGATGAGATCTTCCTAAGTCAGGGGAAGTACACAGTTGAGATATTGAAAAAGTTTGGGATGCTAAACTGTAAACCCATGACTACACCAATGGTGACGAATCTGAAGAAACTATGTGTGTCTGCTTCCGATTTCGATGAGATTGATCCGACCCCGTACATACAACTGATTGGATCATGGATGTATCTGGTTAACACCAGACCGGATATTTGCTATGCAGTGAGTGCACTTAGCCAATTTATGAGCCAACCGAGACAAACACAATGGATTGCTGTGAAGCATGTGTTGAGATACCTGCGAGGAACAATTGGACATGGTCTAAGATATACTTCTAGTATTGACATGACATTGCAGGGATATACTGACTTTGATTGGGTAGGGAGCGCAATAGACATGAAGAGCACCTTCGGGTGTTGCTTCAGTTTGGGATCTGCCATGGTTTCCTGGTGTAGCAGGAAACAAACTTCTGTGGCCTTGAGTACTGTAGAAGCAGAGTACATTGCATTGAGCGTGGCAGTCCGTGAAGCAGTGTGGCTTCGCAAGCTCCTTGCGGATTTATTTGGACATGTGCTAGATGTTAGAATATGAAGGATTGTGCTCGTTTTACCATTGACAATACCCTTGTCACCCAACCATAGGTCGAAGCCACCCTCTGAACACCTTGACCTTGACGAAGAAGAATACTGGTAGCAATCAATAGCCAAGCAAGGCTAATGCACCAAGCAAGAATAGAAACCAAAGCTGATCAGATAGTCCCACCCAGAAACTGGCACAACACCTTCCCCAGAAACTTCCGCACAAAACTGCCAAGTGCAGTGTGCACGACTGGCTCTCTGCAATTCTGAGAATGTGTCAAATGAGAGACTGGCGCCCTGTATTTATAGTGGTTTTGGCAGACTGACTGGGGCCGACTTCTCCTTCTGGGTACTAATTAATTCATATTAATTATATTTTTGCAGCCGACATCTCATCTAGGGTTTCCTTTACTTCTTTGCTTCCTTCCAGAATATTCTAATCTCGTCATAGGTCACAATAGAGGTTCATACCTCCCGAAGCTACCATAATATTAACACTCCCTCCTAGCTAGGGAGGTATGGTCTTGAGCACAATAGACCATTCAATTGGTAGTATCACGAGCACCGTCATTATTATTCAACTGGATAATCTCCTATGACAACTGGTACAATATCAATTGATAGAACACACCTGTGTTTATCCATGGTAGTACGCAACTACTCAAATCGTGACACATAGTCACAAACAGTGGAACATATCCACCACAGTAGTATATCTCTACTGTCTAGAGACATGCAGTCTCCATAACAATCATCTGATGACAATCTGCACATAAAATATTGTTAAAATAAACTAAACCATCTGGGCCAATCTTTCACTCACATTTGTGAGATCTAAAAGAATATTTGCCCTCAGAGTAGAACAATGAGATATCTGGACTATTCTTCTCAAGCAAGGAAGAATAACTGTCCTATCTTCTGAACCTGGACCATTCCCCACCCTAGGCCATTCTTCCTACACTAATTAAAGTGCACCCTGGAGAGAATGTATAAACCCTAAGGAATGCCTGTTCTTGATTGCTGAGCCTGGACCATTCCCCGCCCTGGGCCATTCCTCCTACACTAATCAAAGTGCACCCTGGAGAGAATGTATAAACCCTAAGGAATGACTGTCCGGACCAATTCCTTTGTTAACCACAAGAGGAAAAGACTGTCTTGTATCAACCTCCAAAACAGACCATTCCTCATATTAACCACAATGAGAAATCGTTGTCCGGCGAGGCGAGCCAATCTTCTTGAGTAACCCTCAAGATGAGAGACTGCCCTAGACCACTCCCCATGTTAACCACAATGGGAAGTCGCTGTCTATGATACATCAACAATCTCGACCATTTCCCATGTTAAACATAATGGGAAATCGCTGTCCGTCAGAAATCTCAATCCACTTTCCGAACAAGAAAGAATCTGTCCAATCTGGACTATTTTTCAATCACAAAGATAAATGTTTCAATAATATTTTTAAGTGCTCCCTCCTAACCTAGAGAGTCTTCCCTTTCAGCTAAGGGAGTTATTTCCACGATCCCCATCTTCTCTTGGAAATATGCAAACTTTATTTTGGATAGAGGTTTTGTTAGAATGTCTGCTGTCTGCTCGTCAGTGGGGATATACTCGAGCTTTACCTCTCCTTCCTGGACTTTATCTCGAATAAAGTAGTATTTGATCTCAATGTGTTTCGACCTTTCATGAAACACGGAATGTTCTGATAATCTTATACAACTCTGATTATCACAATGTATTATGGTTGATTCTGGAATCTAATCAAATAAGTCGGAGATTAACTTCCTTAACCATATTGCTTCAGTGCATTCTTCACATGCTGCGATATACTCTGCTTCTGCTGTGCTGAATGCGACACAGATTTCTGTTTCCTGCCGCCCCAAGATTTCATAGCAGAGCCCAAGCTGAAACACATACTTGAAGTGCTCTTTCTGTCTTCTGCACTTCCTGTCCAATCTGAGTCTGTGAATCCATGAAGCTGTATATTGCTGGATGTGGTATATCTCAAACCATAGTTTATTGTTCCACGAATATATCTTAATACATGCTTTACATCTATCCAATGCTCATGTCTTGGTTCCACCTGGAACTGGCTTAGTGTATTCACGACAAAGCAAATGTCTGGTCGAGTATTTACCAAATACATCAATGACCCAATTAGTTGTCGATATAGAGATGGATCTACTGGATCAGAATCTGGAACTTTCACTTTTCTTATATCCGCATTCATAAGAGTGTCCATGGACTTACAATCCATCATTCCAAATTTCTGAAGGATCTTTATTGCGTACTTTCCTTGTTCAAGGAATACTTCACCACGCTTCTGCCATACCTCTAGTCCCAAGTAATAATGCATGAGACCTAGATCTTTCATATCAAATTCAGAAGCTAATTCCTTCTTGCACTGGATAATGAGAGACTCTTCACCTGTTATGAATAGATCGTCAACATATAGTAGTAGGATTACAGGTGCATTGTCCACGACTTTATAGTAAAGGTTTGGATCTGCATGAATCTTGGAGAAACCAAGTCTTGTTAGATAGCTGTCCATTCTGGCATACCAAGACCTTGGAGCTTGCTTGAGTCCATATAGAGCTTTCTTCAATCTGCAAACGTGAGTGTGTCTGGAATGTACCTCAAACCCTTGAGGTTGTTCAATATATACTTCTTCTTCAATAGCTCCATTGAGGAAAGCTGTCTTTACGTCCATCTGATGTAAGTTCCATCCCATGGAAGTGACAAGAGATATGATAGCTCTGATGGAAGTATATCTAGCCACTGGAGCAAACGTCTCATCATAATCTTCTCCCTCCTTCTGGGAGAACCCTCTAGCTACTAATCTTGCCTTGTATTTATCCACACTTCCGTCTGTTGCATGTTTGATCTTGTACACCCATTTTGAAGTTACCACCGATTTTTCTTTAGGTCTTGGTACGATTTCCCATACCTCATTTTTCATAATGGATTGATGCTCTTCCGTCATAGCTTCTTTCCATTGTCCCTTTTGAACTGCTTATTCAAATGTGGTAGGTTCTTCATCGAGAAGCTTCGTCATGTATGCTGCATAACTTGAGAATCTTTTAGGTCTTTTACTCTTTCTAAATGTTCCTTCTGGAACCTTGAGTCTTTCTGTGTCTTGTAAGGTAGCTTCAAGCCAAGCTAGTCTTTTCTTGGTCTTAGGTACGATATCTAAATTAATGTTTTCACATGGCACCATAGGATGATCAGGTAGTTCCTTTTTGTCATTTTCGTTTTCTATGCTTTCTTCGTTAAGTTCTTCAATCTCTTCTTCTTCTATAGTTTCTCCTATGGATTTCTTGAAGGCCATCTTCTCATTGAATGTTACGTCTCTGCTAACTTCGATCTTGTGTTGTTCTGGAATATATATTCTATAAGCTTTGGATGAATCACCTTATCCCACGAATATCCCTTTTTTTCCTGAAGGTTCTAGTTTATTCCTCTTGTCCTTGGGAATGTGAGAGTAAACATGACATCCAAATATTCTTAGATTTTCCATATTAGGTTTCTTACCGGAAAAAGCTTCTTCTGGTGTCATGTCCTTCAATATACGATGAGGACTTCTATTCTGCACATATATTTCTGTCATTGCTGCTTCTCCCCATAAGAACATGGATAGACCTTGATCATTTAGTAAGGCTTTTACGATTTCTTCAATGGATCTGTTCTTTCTTTCTGCTACACCATTTTGTTGAGGATTATGAGGAACAGTCAGCTCCCTCCTAATCCCTGCTGATTTGCAAAATGCAACGAATTCCTTTGATGTGTATTCTCCACCATTATCAATTCTTAGCATCTTGATCTTCTTATTTGTGAGATTTTCTATTTCTGCTTTGAACTCTTGAAACTTGCTGAATACTTCGTCTTTTGTCTTGAGTAGATATAACCAAGTCTTTCTTGAATAGTCATCTATGAAGATTATGTAGCAAGAAGATCCTCCTAGAGATTTTTCTGGCATCGGACCACAAACATCTGAGTGTATCAGATCTAGAATCTCCTTAGATCTGTTGTTGTTGCTTGGGAATGGTTTCTTGATATTCTTCCCAAGAGCACATCCTTTGCAGATTCCTTCATGTGTAGACTGCAACTTTGGAATTCCTTCAACCATCCTTTTGAGAAAGGGTAATGCTTGATAGTTAATGTGAGCGTACCTTCTGTGCCAAAGCTCATCGGGGTTGACTTCGCTGTGTACAAGAGCTTCTTCATTTTGTTCTAGTAGTCTATACAGATTTCCTTCACGACTTCCAATAACCCTAGCATTCTCTATGCTGGAGTCTTTATGCCATGATAACACCTTTCCATCTACGAAGGCTATTCTGTTTCCCTTGTCTTTTAGGCAAGATATCGATACAAGATTCTTTTCTAAACCAGGTACATATAAAACATTGCTTAAGTGAACATAGTTACCTGTTTTCATTTTGATGGAGGCTTGTCCAAATCCTTCTACGGGGTAGGTGGTTTTGTCTCCAAGCTCTACCTTGTACGAGGTCTTCTTCTCATTTAGATTTGAGAGTCTGGCTTGATCTCCCATCATGTGCCTAGAAGGTCCACTATCGATTATCCACATGTCATCTTCAATCGTTCTAGTAAGTGTTGAGTAGTGTAAAAGATTGATTGTTTCACTCATGTCTTTGGTTGACTGGTTGGTCATGCCTTGATCCAAAACTTCAACTTTGTTGTTTTTGTCTTCTGAGAGAGCCAAAAGGTGCACTGAGTTAGGGCATATCTGAATATCTTCTTTTTGAGCGAGATGCTCCATCACAAGGTGCTGGATCTGAGATTAGGGTTTCTACAATTGCTTCTGCTAGTAACCCTAGCGACAATGTCTTTGGAGACTGCTCTTGCTGGTAACCCTAACGACAATTCCTCAACGAGCTCAATATCCTAGCGGCTATGCTTCCTTCCAACGTTTAGACTGAATGAAGGAGGTGTGGGCCCATAACCTGTTAGAATATGAAGGATTGTGCCCGTTTTACCATTGACAATACCCTTGTCACCCAACCATAGGCCAAAGCCACCCTCCGAGCACCTTGACCTTGACAGATAAGAACATTGGTAGCAATCAATAGCCAAGCAAGGCTAATGCACCAAGCAAGAATAGAAACCAAAGCTGATTAGATAGTCCCACCCAGAAACTGGTGCAACACCTTCCCCATAAACTTGCGCCCAAAACTGCCAACTGTAGTGTGCACAACTGGCTCTCTGCAATTATGAGAATGTGTCAAATGAGAGACTGACACCCTGTATTTATAGTGGTTCTGGCAGACTTATTGGGGCCGACTTCTCCTTTTGGGTACTAATTAATTCATATTAATTATATTTCTGCAGCCGACATCTCGTCTAGGGTTTCCTTTACTTCTTTGCTTCCTTCCGAAATATTCTAATCTCGTCATAGGTCATAATAGAGGTTCATACCTCCCGAAGCTACCATAATATTAACACTAGATTCCACCATTATTCATTGTGATAACCAAAGCTGTGTGAAGCTCTCAGAGAATCCAGCGTCTCATGACAAATCAAAACACATTGAGATCAAGTACCATTACATCCGAAACATGGTGCAGAGGAAGGCAGTATTGGTGCAATACCTTCCTACAGATGACCAGGTTGCTGATGTTCTTACCAAACCGCTTACCAGGACGAAGTTCGAGTACTTTCGTGACAGACTTGGTGTAGCAAAGAATGTCTCCCTCACTGAAAAGGAGTGTTGATGTTTATAGCTTCCTGAAACATTTTCCAGATCGTACTCCTCCGTGACTGAAGTGAATTGATCTATGATGGCACTTATCCGAGAAGAGATAAGTGGGTTTGGGCTTATAGCCCAACGTCCCATGTGGAGAGCACATGAGGACATGTCAAGGGAATTGACCCTTGACGTTACACACTATGGGAGTTGACCCTAGTGTTTCTAGAGGGTGTAGCCTCTAGAAGTCCACATGGGAGTGCCATGTGTGACAAACATTCTCCGTATTGTACACCTCTATGAATTGAGTTGAGTTGATCTGTGAGGACACTTATTCGAGAAGGGATAAGTGGGACACTTATTCAAGAAGGGATAAGTGCATTTGGGCTTATAATCCAACGTCCCATGTGGAGAGCACATGAGGACATGTCAAGGGAGTTGACCCTTGACATCACACATTATGGGAGTTGACCATAGTGTTTCTAGAGGGTGTAGCCTCTAGAAGTCCACATGGAAGTGCCATGTGTGGCAAACCTTTTGCTACTATGGTGGTTGTGTACCACTGGCAAAGATTGTGCGTCTCTGGACAATAGCTGTGCACTGCTATGGAAAGATACTTCCCTAGCTAAGAGGGAGTGTTGATGTTTTAGCATCGGGCACAAATTCTCCTAGATTGGGCTGCAGACCAAGGGAGGTAGGATACATTTATCATAAAGGTGCACTTGTGATAAATGGGCCCATACGTAGTCCTTCCTTGATCATGACAAGGAATAATATGGACTCGAGGTGCTTGAGGTGTTTTCCATGTGTCAGTTAGCATCATGCTAACATTCACTCATGGGGGTGTACCTATGGTGAACAACCTTGGTTGAGAATGTCTCCCTCGTTGAGAGGGAGTGTTGATGTTTGGACAACATCGAGAATACATTCTTCCATATATATATATATATATATATATATATATATATTGTATTATAAATATTATGTCATATATATATATATATGTGTGTGTGTGTGTGTGTGTGTGTATGACATAATATTTATAATACAACGTATAAATATACTTAGTAAATAAATAGTTACTTATTATCCAAGTGACACATCCTTTCATGGATGGTCACCATATGTTCTATATATATGAAACCCTCATCATTGTAATAATATCAATCAATATAATCATTTTTATCTTAGCATTTTCTATTGTACTCGTGTCTCTGTGCATGGTTATTCTTCTTGTGATCTTGGTTATTACTTTTTCTATTGTTCATGGTTTATGCTTCAGTTCAAGTAAATTTATAAAGAAATTGAATGTAATTGAACAACATTAAAATCCAATAGTTTAAACCCTAGGATTATCCTCTCATAAGCCTAGGTCAAACCTCAAAGGAAAGGCTACTAAATTTTATCCTCTTATAAACCCTAGGTATCGCCCCACTTCTTCTAATGCGTCTAGCAAAGGAAATGGATGGAAACTAGGTTTTAAACCCTAGGGGGAATAACCACTCATAATCCCTAAAACTAAGCCTTAGCCAAGACATACCTTAAGCGGATACCCACTCCTAACCCTTAGGGAAAATCTTGAATGCCTCAACAAAGTCAAGGTGAATACACCAAGGGAAGGGGATAACCTCCCTTAATCCTTCCTTAGGGTTTCAAATTATTCAAGGGAAACAATGATAACATGCAACTATTACCTCTCTAATAGAGCATTCAACAAAATATACCATGAAAATCACATGCACATTAAGAAAACACTTATTAGTCAAGGCACATAACATGAGTGTAACGTCCCCCTCTTCTTGACAGGGGTCTTGAAAGACTTAGTAGTCTAGTTTCCCCTCTAGACTATAGTCTCATGGGAAAAAGGGGGCTAAGAGGCGCAAAAGTAGTCACTAAGGAGTAAAAGGTTGTATTATTAAAGTGACTTTGGTAAAAGTAGATAAAAAGCTAATTGACTTAGACAAGGACATAAAGTAACACCTTTAGAAGTCGATAAAATAATTTAAGTCAAAATTAGAGGATGGAGGTAGAAAAGGGAGAGGAGGGTGCCTCCCTCCTCATTCATGTCATTTTCTCATTTGCATCTAGAGCTCTGCAACTTAGACGTTTTGAGGTTTTTGAGTAAATAAACCCTAGAGATTAGCAAGGAGGTGAAATATTTCTCCGTCCCTGATCCAAGCTTGGTCAAGGTGGTGAAAGATCCCACCCTCACCATTCTATTCAGTTCATATCCGTTCCAGAGGTGTATTGGTGAAGCAAGGCGCAACTTTGTGGGGGTTTCTGCAGAGAGGGCGCACTGTGGGGCAAGGAATAGATCAATTTGGCCCAAGGAAGATGGATCTCAGGCCAACTTCACTCCAGGAGGGTTTGCCATCATCCTAACTCCTTTTCTCATCAGTCTTGGGGAGTATTTGGCTGTACTTTGATTTATTATTGCACTGGGCGAATTTATGAAGATGAGCACACTGACATTTGTTGATTTAATGAGTTGGAGGGTTAAATCTCCTATAATAGCTGAAGGATCTTATCCTATGTGTTCTTCATCACCAGATCTATAGATCTACAGTTTTATTGTAGGGTTTGGAAGGCAGAATAAAGGAGGCCGAAATTCCTAGGGTCTTTCTAGCCATGAGGTGCGCAACTCAACAAGTTTTGGGAGCCATATCGAAGAAGGGAAAGAAATTGATCTTGTTCATACATTGCATGCTGCTATTGGAGGGTTTGAAGTATTCACAACTCTCTATATTGTATTATGGAGGCATCTTCAACCATATCTACTATATTTATACTATACTCATCTAGATTTGTATATCTCTTGTCTGGAGCTCAACTTACTAAGTAAATAAATGTCAGATCTAATTTTTTTGGCTATTCTCTTGTGTTCTCTCTCTTATATCTTGTTTTGTTAAGCTATTGTTGTCCACATATCTCTTTATATGCTGCAAAACTCTTGCAATCCACTCTAGTGCAACTTTGGGGGAAACAATCTGCAAAAACATTCAATAAACAGATCACACAAACCAATAATAAACCCTAAGTTTCCTGGCAACACTGCTTGGGAAGATTACAATGAGGAAACCCTAGTTCATGAAGAATCTGTTAGAAAATAAAGATTTGTGCTCGTTTTTCCATAGACAATATAGCAATATTGTCACCCAACCATAGGTCGAAGCCACCCTCGAGCACCTTAACCTTGACAGATAGAATAATTCCAGAAGCAAACCATTAAAACCAATAACCAACCAAGGTAGCATATGTCTCTCCAAAGCTAGCACACCAAGCAGAGTGTCTAAACCATAACCAAGGAAGAAAGTCCAAACCATAACCAAAGACCAAAATCCCAGTTGCAGTAGCTGCAACTGCACTCCAAAACTTACGCACTACTAGTCTGTGTGAGTTGTGAGAGTGTGTGTCAAATGAGGTCTAGCACCCTCTTATTTATAGTCTTCGAAGTGACCTAACTGGTTCGACTTGTACTTTTGGAGGATAATATTATAGTCTTCCAAGTGACCTAACTGGGTCGACTTGTACTTTTGGAGGATAATAATTTAATATAAATTATTATCTTGAGTCAACTTGCCTTCTAGGGTTATTATCCAACGTTTTAGGGTTTCTCTTGCTTCTCAGAATATCCTAGTCTCATCAAAGGTTACACGTAGAGGTTAATACCTCCCCAGTTACCATAATATCAACACTCCCTCCTAGCTAGGGAGGTATTAAAGGCAATGGTCTTGAGCACAAATATACCATTCAACCGGTAGCATCATCATAGCCACACATACTGTCTCATGATCACGTAGATCAACTCACGAGCAACATCATCACTATTAGTATCATTTGATAACATCAACTACATCATCTCTCGAAGCAATACTCCATTTGAGTAATCAGGCATGATGTTGAATAAGTCACTCACTCCATAGAGTGATACAAGGACCATTCTTCTAATCCAGACATATGTCCTAGAAGAGTAATTGTTCCAACCATTGTTGTATATCTCGGCGATATATCAGATATATCACCGATATTTAGAGGGGGTCGATATTTTCCTGGGAATATATCGCGACACATCCGACACTTTAAAAATATCACGACACATTCATTAACTCGCGAGAAATTAGGAATATATTGCGAGTCGAAGGAAAGTGTCAGTCTGCTGGCTAAAAGAGCAGAAAAAGTGCGTGTGAAGGGGTTTTAGAGGCTGCGGGTTGTTGTTTTCACTCATTGTTTCATTTCTAAGGTGTGAGAGAGCTAGAGAGGTGTGAGGGAATTCATTGTGCATCTATCCAAGGAGGAGAAAGCCAAGGATCTTGTTGCCATTAGTGCCAACAGAGAGATCAAGATTTCCAGGTATGATACTAAACATTTTTCTTTCATTTGTTTGAAGTTTGAACTTTGTTTTTTTAGAGTTAGGCTAGGGTTTGAACTTTGCAATGTGCCTCTTCTTGTTGTTTTTGAATGTAAGATTCAATCATTTTAATTCTTCTAGCTCTCATTATTTAACCTTTGCATTATCATGTGTTTATTTAATTTTTTTTTTTGTGCCATAGGTTTAATATTTTCATCTAAACAAAATGCCGAAGGCATTGGATCCAATGTGGGTGTATGGTGAACCAATGGAACTTCCCAATAGAAAAATATTGACATGCAATCTTTGCGGAATTTTTTTTATGGAGGAATTAGCTGCTTGAAATACCACCTTGCAAAAATCATTGGGTTTGATGTGGATATTTGTCTAAATAGTAGCCCGAAAATTATGCATATTGCAAACCAATCACTCATTGATATGGATAATAAGAGGGATGCAGCTGAGGCTTGCAAAAAAGAACTTGAACTTGCAAATATGAACACTGGAACAAGTGCCTCTGAGGGGGGACCAGTACCACAATTCCACTCCTTAGCCAGAGGGTCCTCGACTTCTGTAGTCGGCTCATCAACCTCACCTTTCTTTGTGCCGAGGTCAACACCT